>CAUYRB010005819.1:0-11712 GCA_963574695.1 Propithecus perrieri
TCACGCCTGTAATCCTAGCACTCTGGGAGGCCGAGGCGGGCGGATTGTTTGAGCTCAGGAGTTCGAAACCAGCCTGAGCAAGAGCAAGACCCCTGTCTCTACAAAAATTAGAAAGAAATTAATTGGACAACTAAAAATATATAGAAAAAATTAGCCGGGTATGGTGGCACATGCCTGTAGTCCCAGCTACTCGGGAGGCTGAGGCAGGAGGATCGCTTGAGCCCAGGAGTTTCAGGTTGCTGTGAGCTAGGATGACGCCACGGCACTCTAGCCCGGGCAACACAGTAAGACTCTGTCTCAAAAAAAAAAAAAAATATATATATATATATATATATACCTTGGTATATCATATCCAAACTGCAGAAAACCAAAGACATAGAGAAAGTCTTGAAGGAAGCCAGTGGGGTAAAAGAAAAATATCTTACCTATGGAGAAACAAGGAAAAGAATTACAGCAGACTTGTCAGTGGACACCATTCAAGCAAGGAGAGAATGGCATGAAACATTTAGTATTGAAAGAAAAAACCACCAATCTAGAACTCTTTATAGAGTGAAATTATCTTTCATAAGTAAAGGAGAAATAAAGACCAAGAAGAACAAGCATAAGATACTGCTTCTGCTATTGTAGTGCCTTCTAGCTCCACTCACCCTCAAAAGAAAACAACCAAGGGACTGTAAGTTGTTTCCGGTAAGTTGGTCATTCTTACTGGAAACATCAGGCAGAGGGAGTGACAGAGATCTGGGCTGTGGTAGGAAAGACAGTCCCCAAAATAGAAATGTCAAAATAACAGGATTGTTGGTGGGGTGGAGGGTTAACACAAGGTTAGAGATGAAGTGTGCTGGATAGTGAGTATTCAATACACAGCTGTTAATAGTTGCTTTTAGTACTAAACCTCATCTTTTTTGTGGCCTCACAGTGTTTCTGCCTAAAAGTGGGGTAGCATGCTAAGCACCATTTGAACCTAACCCCTCTCCTTAAGGAATATAAAATCTATAGACATCCAGATCAATACAAGAATAATAGTAAAACATCAGATAGCAGTAGAAACTTAAATGCTAAATTGCGAGATACAGGTAATAATCTTTCAGTCAAGTCATTCAAGAAATATTGATTGGGCTTGTTATGGACTGAATGTTTGTGTCCCCCTAAAATTTGTATGTTGAAGGCCTAACCCCCAGTTTGATGGTATTTGGAGGTGGGGCTTTGGGAGGTGATTAGGCTTAGATAAAGTCATGAGGATGGGTTCCTCATGATGGGATTAATGGTCTTATAATAAGAGAAAGCAAAAGAAATCTCTCTTTCTCCCCACTGAGGACCCACCCTCAGGAAAGGCCTTATGTGGACATAGCGAGATGGCAGCCATCTGCAAGCCAAGGAGAGAGGCCTCCCCAGGAACCAAATGGGCTGCCACCTTGATCTTGGACTTCTTAGTCTCAAGAACTGTGAAAAAAATAGATTTGTTTTTTAAGCCACCCAATCTATGAAACTTTGTTCCGGCAGCTGGAGCAGACTAAGACAGAGCTCCTACTCTGTGTTAGGCACTCATATAATCTCAGGGAATGTGCATTTAAGGGGAGGAAACAAAAATACAATAAATAAGTAAATAAGAAAGTTATATACTGGTACAAGTTATGCATAGAATTAAAATTGAGTGATGTGATTGATGATAGATAGATAAATAGATGATAAGGTTTCCAGGGAAGATCGTCCTAATAGACAGCATATAAATTGAGATCTAAATAACAACAAGGAACCAGCTGTGAAAAGATCAGAGATAACATTTCAAACAAAGGGAACAATTAGCAAAGGTGTGAGGTAGGCAGTTGGGTATATAAGCCTGAATTTCAGGGCAAAGGCCAGGGCTGGAGGTGTGGATTTGTGAGGCACAAGGGTGGCATTAAAGCCATACGCCAGGCAAGATTATTTATGTAGAGCATGTAGATAGGGCACAGGACTGAGCCTTCGGACACCCTGAATTTTCAAGGTTAAGCAGCAGAGGTACCAACAAAGGTAAATGAGAAGAAATAGCTAATGAGGTAGAAAGAAAGGCCAATTTCATTCTATTCAATAGTAGACTTTATAGAAAACATGTTTCCAAAACAGCAAAATGGTTAGTGCTGCTGAGAGATGAGGAAGGTAAGAACATAGAAGTAACTTTTGAATCTGGCAATGTGAATGTCAGAAGGGACCTTGACTAGGGCAGTCTCTGTGGCATGATGAGGACAAGAGCCTGAATGGGGTCAGTTATGGGGGCAAGTGAGGTGAGAAAGTAGAGATAGTGACTCAAGGAGTCTTGCTGTGAAAAAGCTGAGCAATGAGCAGTCTCTGAGGGGCCTCTGGAGTAGAAACAAAAATCCATTGACATTTAGGAAGCTTAATGAAGACTGCAGTGCCTGAGCCATCCAGGTGGGAAGAACTGCATGAGAAAAAGGCAGAAGACCCACTTGTATACACCCAGCCTTTCTCCTTCTCCTCCTCCCGTTAGCCTTGGGCAGGTGCTTCCTTTTTCCGAGGTATTAGTGTGGTTCCATTTACGGGAGAAGAACATGCAGGCCACCATATTTGTCTCTGTATTGACATTATGGAGATAATGGCACTCCCCTCCTGAACACTAGGACATCTAAACAAACATAATGCAAAATTCGTACTTATGTTAGAGCAGGTATGAGCAAGGGACGAGGGAATGGAAAAGTTAGTCGAATGGCTCCAACGAACAGTCCTTGAACAAACAGACCTGAGGAGAAGAAAAGAGCCATTAATTCCCCAGCGTTGCACAGGTACAAAGCGACCTTTCCCCATTATATATGAGTAAAAACAGAATGAACACTGACCGCCCAGGCTTCTTTGACTTCAACAGTAAAAACAGCAGCCACTCGGGGCTCAGCACAGTTGCTCCATTCAAACCTGCCCACTCTCTTGAGAGCACACTTTTGCTCCTACGCAAGCCTTTCCTAAGCCTGTCAGCTTTCACTCAGTAAACTTGCCACTGTTGCCCAGTTGTGTGCACGTTCTGAAATTCCTTTCTGCAACATTAGCAAGAAACTTTATGCCCGTGACACTGACAACCAAAGTTTTATTTGATTAAGAAAGCTTCATTACTCACATTAATAAATGGCTCCAATATCTAGTCCCAATTCCTATTTGGGGAACTTAGGGGAAATGTGGGATTGTGAGAACAGCAGCCTAAGAATCTAGAGGATGATCTATTTACCCTTCAGTAGAAGCTTCCATCCAGCTTTCCTTAGCCAAACAAATGACCCAGGCCTGGATCTCCAATGTAATTCCTTGCCTAAACATGAAAATAGCAGTAATAACGGATCAGTGTCTGCCATGTCCTGAGATACTGAACTCAGAGGAAGGTTTCTTATGCCTCCATAGCCTCATAAAGTCTGTGTTAGTCAGGGTTCTCCAGAGAAAAAGAACCAATAGGATGTGGAGAAAACAAGAGATAGAGAGAGAGAGACAGAGAAAGAAAGATTTTAAAGAATTGACTCACGTGATTTTATAGGTTTACAAGTCAGAAATCTGCAGGTAGCCCAGCATGCTGAACACCCAGGGGAGAGTCAATGATGCAGTTCAAGTCTTGAATTCAATCTTCGGACAGAAATCCCTCTTCTTCAAAGGTGGCAAGTCTTTCTCAATTAAAGTCTTCAACTGCTTGGATGAGACTCACCCACATTATGGAGGGTAATCTGCTTTACTCAAAGTCTACTAATTTAAATCTTAATCGCATCTTAAAAAACCAAAAAACACCTTCACAGAGACATTTAGAATAATGTTTGACTATCTGGTTACCATGGCCTAGCCAAGTTGACACACAAAATTAACCATCACAGGCCCACCCCTTTTCAACTTGGCACCCAAACAGACCTCCTTAAACCACACTTAATCTTCAAATAAAGATAATAGCAAGGTCATACTGCCACCTAACATGATATAACTATTCTGCATACTCCAGAAATGTACTGAACCTTTCTGCAGAATAGGATGCAAAGCCCTTGGGTCCTGGGCTCGTTCTGCCAACAGATTCTCGTTCTCAGAACAGTGCTCAGGGACGAACCTCACTAAAAAGAACAGTAATGAACTTATGGCCTCCCATGAAATGTCAACATTATGGCTGCTATTTTAAGAGGTCCTTTAATTACATGTTTTCTGGGAAGTAGCTTTGTCACATAACCATTTTCTTTTAGCTGTTGAATTTTCAAATTTAACTCTTATTTCTGACTTTGACACAAATACTATGTATGTAACAGGAAAAAAACACTAAAACTCATGAATTAAATTCAGAATTCCTCTTGCATTTTCTTCCTTTCTCCACGTGGTATTTCAGCCTTTTGGGAGAAGGGACAGAAATTTGCATTACACTAAGAGTACTCTGTGCACATAGCATGATTAGTAAGTATTAATAACTAATTTTGAGGCTTAGGGAAAAGCTAAACAGTAAATTCGTACAAATGAATTTTCCACCTTAAAGACTGTGGCTTAACTGATAATAAATTCAAGAATCCAGTTTCTTGGGAGGAACTTCCCAGTGGGAAAGATAGTGTTGGTAACATTGTACACTAAGGTCCACAATCTTTCCTTCTGCCCCGATTATCATTGCTTTGCCTATATAGCTGCCGTCCCCTGGTACCAGTTCTCAGCCTGTTAGGGATGGGGCGCAGTGCTCTGCCGCCCCCACCCCCCCACTCCGCTGTCTGTGGAAAAATTGTCTTCCATGAAACTTTGGCAGGGGGTGGGGAGCACACAGCAGGAAGTGAGCGGCAAATGAGGGAAGCTTCATCTTTATTTACAGCCGCTCCCCTCCCCATTGCTCGCATCACCACCCTGCCTAACCACCCACCCCGACATCCACCCCTCGATCCATAGAAAAATTGTCTTCCATGAAACCAGTCCCTTGTGCCAAAAAGGTTGAGGACTGCTGCTGTATAGGTTTTTAATGATATCCAGATCTCCTGCTTGGGAAACATAAGATTTCATATTGTTTTTAAAAGAGTATTTAGATATGCTCTATCCTTGCAGGTAATATGTGCTGATCATATTTGTGAAAAGAATATAAGAAATAAGGGAATTAAATGTGTCCCAAAGCTCTCCTGTTATTAACAAAACAAAACCTCATACCAAAAGCAAAGCTAGAGATGAGAAGAGGAACTAAAAGCTGCTTCATCTTAAACCTGGGGTGGTAGAAGTATAGTGGGTTCACATCTAAGGCTGAAGAGAGATGACCTGTATCACCCCACCCCATCCTGTGCCAGTCCAGTGGGTACCATGAACTGCAATGGTGAGATACCCACCAGGTGACAGCCTTCAGAAAAAAGACTTTTTGACACATAAAGCTCATTGATTCTGACCCTTGTTAGTAAGTGCTCTATAGTAAGTGTCCATGCTGGGGTAAAGAATGTCCCCCCAAAAGTCATACCCATCCAGAACCTCAGAATATGACCTTTGGAAATAGTGTCTTTTTAGATATAATGAGTTATGCTATGGTAAAGTCATACTGGATTAGGGTGGACCACCCTAAATCCGATGACTGGTGTCCTTATAAGAAGGCTCTGTGAAGACACAGAAAAGAATACCATATGAAGACCAAGGAAGATTGAAGTGAAGCATCCACAAGCCAAGGAATGCCAAGGATTTCTGGCAACCACCAGAGGCTAGAAGAAGCAAAGAAGTATTCTTAACTAGAGCCTTTGGAGGGAGCATGGCTCCACCAAAACCTTCTTTTCAGACTTCCAGCCCCCAGAACTATGAAAAGATAAACCACCAAGTTTGTGGTAATTTGTTGCAGCAGCCCTAGGAAACTAATACTGTGTTTTTAAATTGGTAATAATTTGCTACTGGAATCTATAGTCTTGTGGTTTTCTAAAATTGTTTATTGGGTTTCTAATTTATAATAGTAATACAGATTCAATATAACAAATCAAAATATAGCAATTTATAAAGCTAAAAGCAAAAGTCCTACTTTTATACCACAAGTCTTACTCTGAATATTTATACTTTTTGAATTTTTCTATGAATATACATATAAGTACTTTTTTAAACAAAACTGAGATCATCCTGTACATAATATTTTTCATTTTACTTTTTTTGTTGACTATATTAAGAAATATATGGACATCTTTACATGCCAATATATAGAGATCAACATCCTCCTTTTCATAGGTTGTATAATATTCCATTATAGCCACCATCTCATAATTCACAACATTTTATTCGATGCATATTTATTATATGTTATGTGCTGGGCACAGAATCTTTGTTTTCAAGGAGTGGAAGAGACAGATAAGTAAAAAGAAAGTTATATGGCAGTGTGATAAACGCTTCAACAGCCAGAAACACAAGGGACTACAGGGAGAGTGGGCAGGGTATTCCAGGCACACAGGGAGCAGATCATGAAAATGACAGGAAATAAGCAAAAATAATCCCTTGGTTCAAATAGGCAATATCTCATCATTATCACAGCGACTTCAAAGAAGGAATGATCCACATGAGAGCTCTGGAAGCTTAACCTGGGTCAATTTCCTAGACTTAAACAGAATCATTCTCAAGAAGGGTATGAAAAACTATTTAATGATCAGTTGGCTCAGCACAAAGCACTGTGTGGCCTGAGTACTTTTTCAGTTTAAACAAGGATGACTCACTCTTCCAATGCTTCATTATCTTAGGGGTCTTGCCCATTGGCATGTGGACCCTAATGAATCATAGTTTAGATTTCTAGGAAGCTTGTTCAAGGATGCAGCACTGAGGTGGGGCTCCCAACAGGTACTCCCCTAGCAAATGAGGCCAAAGAGCATAGCTAAAATGATCTTAACAGTGTTGAAGAATTATGAAGGCAAAATTCTCAAGCTCAATCTAAATGAGCCCCATAGAAGGATGATTTATTACCAAAGGACAGAGGGATATGATTAGCCTTAATGAAGCACCTCGTAGTTTATGTAAATTGGGTCTGATTCACCACTGATCTTAGACTCAAAATTCCCAACGACTTCTAGTTAATCAACTTTAATCACAGACATGCCTAATGGGCCTTTTGTCTGAGGCCTCAAAATACTGTCTGGCTTTATTATTAGGTGATGGGGAAGGAGGGTACATGCCTACCATTTGAAACTGAGTGGGATAGACTAGATGCCAGGTCACTTCCCTTTGGGAACGCCTGAAACCTTCCCTCCATGTCATTTTTCTTAGTTCCAGTTATTAGAGGGAGAAGCAGTTGTAAGCTGCCACCTCCAATAAGGAAAAAATCTGTAAGCAGAAAAAACTAGGACAGATGCCCCCCAAATCAGTTCCAGAATATAAAAGTTATTTGATAGTCAAGGTGTTAATACAAAAAAAAAGTTCTATGTTTAATTCTGTAGAATTTTGGAGTAGATCTGATATGATTAGAGGTTTAGGCTAACATAGCTTCAGTCCCATAAAAAAACAGAAGCAATGAACCCAGAAAATTCTTTTCAGACAATTTTAGCTCACTTGATTTTTGTTTTTAAATCTGAAATAAATATGTAATGGAATTAGTAATCAAAGATATCAAAGATAAATTATCATTGAATTATTCCCAATAGCGATGCCTCAGTAACTACTTGAAAAATCTTTGTACTCAGGGTGCATACACGAGTCCTGGCTGAATGCTGTCTGTCTAAATGTGTCTGTAGCAGTGGAGTCCTGAGTGTGACCAACATTGCATCCAGTTACAAAAGCAGTTTATCAGCTGCAGGTACAGAGAAATTCCTCAGCTAGTTAAGGCTTGCCTTATGCTCATAATCTCTCATTCCTAGTCTTAGAATATTTTCCACTTGGCAAATTTTGCTTCCTGGCTTTATTGCTGAATCAACCAATAATAGATAATTTTATGTCTCATTTGAATACTGCCAATCTAACTTATTTTGGGGGGAGAGAAAATAGGAGCGTCAATCAAAGCAGTCACATTTCACAATCTCTCAGACAGCTTTTCAGGAGGAACTCAACTAAATTACATTCCATTCGCTCACTCACTCGGATGGATGTTTATTCAGAGGGCATGGCAGCCAAGAGAGCACCGTCAGTGCAGGGGCTCTGGCTGGATGCATGCCAGAGGCCTCCTGCACTGCATGGGTAATCCTGGCCTTAGCTACACCTCTACCTGGATATCTCAAACCCCAGGGTTTTGGCTTCCAAGAACTAATAAAATTTTAAAAGAATGTTGTTAGCCAATCCATATTTACCAACTTTTTATTTGGTCTAGTTAGCAAATTACAGTCATTTCAGAAAAGGACATTTTTAAACACCAAAAAAACAGAAAGTTCTTAACTAATTTTTTTAAGTCAAAGCATAGAATTAATGCTATGAAAACTTCACTGTGTTGGGATGCTTTTTCCATCTTTTCTTTAAATTGCTGGAAACTTTCTTATAGAAAATACCCTAGAGGAAAAGAGCAAGTGTTTTCCTCTTGACTCAAGGAAGATGAATAAGGAGGAAAGTACAAGAAATGAATCAGAGTGAGACTTTTGATGCCAGTCTGCCTGTGTCCTTCCCCAGAAAATGTCCCCAGACATAATTTAAGGCATTTTCTATGCCCTGTGACCACTCACTACCTCCCAACCACCACCTCCCGAACCCTCCTGAACAACTCTAAAACCCTATATTGAACACTGTCTTTTTAATAAGTATCATATTTATGCTACTCAATAAATAAATTTTGAGAGAAAACCCCGACTTATGAGCCAATGTAATAAAAGGAAAAAAAACTTATGCTATTTGTCTTTCAAGAAATGTATGCTCTGTAATAAAATACCAGTGTTCTCTCGCAACATAAAGTTTTCTTTAAAATAGCTTTTATCTTTCCAGTGCTAATGTTCATCAGCAACAACTCTGTCACAAAACCACCCAATGCCATCTATCATTGTCTTACTTCCTTTCTTGTGCTAATCACTGTAGGGTTAGAAAAGTAGGCAAAGAGACACAAGCCTTCTGTGTTAGTCTGCTGACAAGTTACTCAACCACTCTGAGACTCTCTTATCTGTAATGTGGAAATATGAATCCTTCTCAACTCAGAGCATTATTGCAAAGATCAGATGAGACATGTAGGATACCTTGTAAACTGTGACATTATCTACATGTATGAAGTATGATAGTGTAACAGTAATAGTCACTCCAACTCAAAGCTAACTAATAACTTTCTTATTATACAACGCTGAACTGTATGTTTGCTTAAGAGCCCCCAGGAACTGACCTTGAACAACTAACCCTGAAGCCAAGATTGCAGGACTTCCCCCACCCCCCTAGGAAAAAATGCTGAACAGTCAGTCAACCTTCAGTCCTGTTGTGGTCTAGCTGATGCAGGCCAGACCATCAGATGGCCACTACTCAAGATAACCATCAGGACAAGACACGCTGACCTGTGCATAACCAGCTCCTGCACATAGTTTCCCAAAGCTCCTTCTCCTTTAAAACCCTTCGGTCAGCCTGAGGAATTTGAGATGGTCTTTGCGGCAATGGTCCACCATGTCCTCAGGGTGCCAACTCTTGAATAAACCTGCTTTTCCTATCACCAACACTTGTCTCTCTGGCTTTTTAAGTGATAGTTGCCGGACTTGCATCCAAGTCCAGATGCTTTTTAATAGAAAGTGATGAAAAACCAGTAATAGTATTTCAAAAATAAAATCCAGAGTAATTATGACAACAATGATGATGATGATGACGACGATGATGATGATCATGATGGTGGAAAAATGTAAAAATAAGAAAAACAAATAACATTTCTGTCCCTACAGAAATTTCTTTGTGCCAGGTATTGCATAAACACTTTTCATGCTATTTTTCATGTCACTCAATCACATAAAGTAGATAGTAACATCATTGCAGTTTAAAAAATGGGGGAACTGAATTATAGAGAATTTGATGGACTTGTCTACTTCACACGACAAGCATAAGGCAGAAATGGGATTCCAGCCCTGGTTCTGTCTGATTCCATAAATTCTTTGACCAAAGCTTAGCAAAAAATTATAAAGCCACCAAAAAGGCCTTTTTTGTTTGTTAAAGCTAGGCTTAGAGCAAAGAGAAAAAAATAAGTAGAGCTTGGCCTAAATCTTAGAGCAGATGGTATAACATTTAACTTATGACAGAAATGAAATAGAAATATTCAACTATTTTGCTTCCTCTTATACCATCATAAAGCATAATTGTCAACCTGGAAAGAATAGAATAAATGAAGTTAAAGAAAAACCAAAAACTACCAAAGTAGGGTTTTGATTTTGAAAGGAGCCTCAAAAAATCATACAGTCCAATGTTTTCAATTTACATATAAGGAATCAATGGGATTAAGGGTCTTGTTCAAAGTCAGGAGTAAATCGATGGGAATGTTTGGATAGAACTCTGATCTCCTGGCTTTTGGTTTATGCTCTTTCCACCTATTACATTTGAGGGATAATAAGGAAGCTCAATCCCCTGGGTTCCAATGAATCAAATTACACAGTATAAAAACTGTCTGATGACAATTTTTGAAATCATGGAAAATGAGAAATGAATTGGAAGATAGGAGTTATCCTTAAACTGCATAGCACATAAACTAAACATTGTTAATTCAGTAAGAGGTATTGCTTACCTGGTTTGCTCACTCTGCACCAGAATGTTGTCTTAAAGCACCAAAGAGAGTTCATAATTCATTTAGCTATATATCAATAACTGGAGAGTTGCTTAAATTTAAGATGCTATAAAAGTTCATTGAAAATGGGTATACTTTTACTAAAAAATAAGAATTGTATGCATCTCATTATATATACACTAGCTATGTTACTTGCTACGATTAAAAGAATGATTAACCACTTTTAAAATAAAGTTTCATAGAAATAATTAAAAATTAATGTTGGCATTTCAGTAATTTTCTATAATTAAAATAATTAATACAGGGTTGAAATATTTTTCAATTGTGCAACAAATTGATTACTACATTTGTCATTCTTTGTTCAGAGTACAAGTGAATAAACCCATGCTGCTACTTCATCCTGGACATACTACATAGAGCTGACTCTGCAGTATGATCATTCACGTTACCATCTGCCCTTTGGATTGCCCGATAGTCACAGTAAAGCAGATTCTCTTTAGGACCCAGAGATATTTGAAAGAAAAGAGGTTCAGTGGATTTGATATTCTCCAAAGCCAACCTATCACCAAAACTTGTTGAAATGCAGAGGACTGTAATGTTGTCAGGGTTTTCTAATTATCTGGATTTGAGTTATTACACTCTTAATAATGATTTCTTTGATCTGTTGTTTCTAGCTTGAGTTTACCATTGGAATAATATGTACATTTAAAATCAACATTACATAGCAGAGGACGTAAACAGGTGGAAAACTATACCGTGCTCGTGGGTTGGCAGAATCAACATTGTTAAAATGTCTATACTACCCAAAGTGATCTACAGATTCAATGCAATCCCTATTAAAATACCAACATCACTTTTCACGGATATAGAAAAAATAGTTTTACACTCCGTATGAAACCAGAGAAGACCCCGTATAGCAAAAGCAATCCTAGGCAATAAAAACAAAATGGGAGGTATCAATCTACCAGACTTCAAACTATACTACAAGGCTATCATAATGAAAACAGCTTGGTACTGGCACAAGAAGAGCGACATTGACCAGTGGAATAGAACTGAGAACCCAGATACAAAATCATCCTCATATAGCCATCTAATCTTTGACAAAGTAGACAAAAACATACACTGAGGAAAAGAAT
>CAUYRB010005820.1:0-40180 GCA_963574695.1 Propithecus perrieri
ACAGAGTCTCACTGTGTTGCCCTGGCTAGAGTGAGTGCCATGGCGTCAGCCTAGCTCACAGCAACCTCAAACTCCTGGGCTCAAGCCATCCTCCTGCCTCAGCCTCCCGAGTAGCTGGGACTACAGGCATGCGCCACCATGCCCGGCTAATTTTTTTTCTATATATTTTTAGTTGGCCGATTAATTTCTTTCTAATTTTAGTAGAGGCGGGGTCTCGCTCTTGCTCAGGCTGATCTCGAACTCCTGAGCTCAAACAATCCGCCCGCCTTGGCCTCCTAGAGAGCTAGGATTACAGGCGTGAGCCACCGTGGCCACAAGGACTGATTTTTTTTTTACGTTGTAGAGAAATTCTAGTTCATCTTACATTAATTTCTAATCTCATTTCCTCTTCGCCTGAAAACAAATGCTTCTTCATCTCAGTACATCCTTGTATGTTAACCTAGTCTCTCTTCCCACCTGTCTTCGAGGATGTGTGTTATTGACACTACAACCTTTTGCATCTCTCAAGAACTTGATCCTTTATTTTTTTCCATCTTTACTGAGGCATAATTTATCCCCAAAATGTATATATTTATTGTATATAGCCTGATATTTTGGTATACATGTAATTGTGAAATGATTACCACAATCAAGCTAAATAACATTACCATCACTTCCCATAGTTATCTTTTGTTGTGTGTATAATGAGAACATGTAAGATCCATTTTCTTAGAAAATTTCAAGTACGTAATACAGTATTGTCAACTATAGTCACTATGCTGTACATTAGACCTCCAGAACTTATCCTCCAGACCTCATCCTGCCTAACTGAAACTTTGTACCCTTTGACCAACATCCCTCCATTACCCCCATCTCCCATCCCCTGGCAGCTGCTATTCTACTCTCCGCTTCTATGAGTTCAACTATTTTAGATGCCACATGTAAGTGAGATCATGCACCATTTGATTTTTTGCATCTGGCTTATTTCACTGAGCATAATATCCTCCAGGTTCATCCATCTTGTTGCAAATGACAGGATTTCCTTCTTTTTTAAAGGCTAAAAGATATCCCATTGTGTGTATGTGTGTGTGTGTGAGTGTGTGTATATTGCATTTTCTTTATCCATTCACCTACCAGTGGACATTTGGGTTGATTCCATGTCTTGGCAATTATGAAAAATGCTGCAATGAACATAAAAGTGCAAATATTTCTTCAAGGTATTGGTTTAATTTCTTTCACATATATACCTAATAGTGGGAATGCTGCCTCAAATGGTAGTTCTATTTTAAATTTTTGAGGAACCTTCATACTGTTTTCCATAATGGCTGTACCAATTTGCATTCCCACCCACAGTGTACAAGGGCTTCCTTTGCTCCCCATCCTTGCCAACACTTGTTATCTTTTGTCTTTATGATAATAGCCATTTTAAGGAGAATGTTGTGATTCTCATTGCCCCAATGACTAGTGATGCTGAGCATCCTTTCATATACCTGTTGGTATTTGCATATTTTATTTGGAGAAATATCTATTCATATCCTATGCCCATTTTTTTTTTTAGTCAGGCTATTTGTTTATATTATATTATACTAGTATATTTTAATCAGGCTATTAACCGTTTATAAGATTATGATTTGCAACATTTTCTCCCATTCTATAGGTTGTCTCTTCATCCTGTTAATAGTTTCCTTTGCTATGCCGTAGCAATTAGTTTGATGTAATCTTATTTGTACATTTTTGTTTTTATTGTCTGAGCTTTTGGGATCATATCTAGAAAATCATTGTGCAGACCAATGTCAACAAGATTTGTTCCTATGTTTTCTTCTAGTAATTTTAGAGTTTCAGGTCTCATGTTAAAGTCTTTAATTAATTTTTAAGTCAATTTTTATATTTGGTATGTAATAAAGATTAAATTTCATTCTTCTGCATGTGGATATCCAGTTTTTTCAAAACCATTTGTTGAAGAGATTGCTTTTCTCTATCATATATTCCTGGCACCTTTGTCAAAGAATAAATTGACCATAAATGCATGGATTTATTTCTGGGCTATGTTCTGTTCCATTCTGTATGTCTGTTTTTATGCCAGTACCATGCTGTTTTGATTACTTTGTAGTATATTCTGAAATCAGGTAACATGATGCCTCCAGCTTCGTTCTTTTTGCTCAAGATTGCTTTGATTATTTTGAGTCTTTTGTGGTTCCATATGAATTTTAGGACTTTTTTTCTATTTCTGTAGAAAATATTAGAATTTTTAATAGAGATTACATTAAATCTGTAGATTGCTTTGGTATAATGGATATTTTTACAATATTAATTCTTCTAATCCACGAACATGGGATATCTTTTCATTTATTGGCATTGTTTTCAATTTTTTTATGTTTTATAGTTTTCTTTGAAGATCTTTCACCTCATTGATTAAATTTATTCCTAAGAATTTTACCTTTTTTGTGCCATTGTATGTGGAATTTTTTTCTTAATTTCTTGTTTCTTTGGGGGGCAGTTATAGAAATGCAATGATTTTTGTATGTTGATTTTGTATCCTGCAACTTTATTGGATTTGTTTATTATATAGTTCTAATGGCTTTTGGTGGAGTCTTCAGAGTTTTTGTATATAAAATCATGTCATCTGTAAACAGAGACAATTTACTTCTTTCAATTTGAATTTCTTTTATTTCCTTCTCTTGCTTAATTGCTCTAGCTAAGACTTCCAGTTCTCTGTTGGATAAAAGTTGCTAGAGTGGACACCCTTGTCTTATTCCTGACCTTGGAGGAAAAGCCATTGAACATGATGCTACCTGTGGGCTTGTCCTATATGGCTTTTACTATTTGAGGTTCATTCCTTCTATACCTAATTTGTTGGGAGTTTTTAATTACACAAGGATGTTGAATTTTGTCCAATGCTTTTTCTGCATCTATTGAGAGGATTATATAATTTTCTTTCATTTTGTTAATATGGTATATCACATTCATTGATTTATGAATGTTGAACCATCCCTGTAATTCCAGGGATAATTTCCACTTGATCATGGTATGTTTTTAATGTGCCGTGGAATTCAGTTTGCTGGTATTTTATTAAGGATTTTTTTCATCTATGTAAATCGGGGATATTAGCCTGTAATTTTCTTTTCTTGTAGTGTCCTTGTCTGGCTTTGCTATCGGAGTAATGCTGTCCTCATAAAAAATAATGCTGGAAGTGTTTCCTCCTCTTTGGCTTTTTAAAGAGATTGAGAAAGATTGGTGTTAATTGTTCTTTAAATATTTGGTAAAATTTATCAGTGAAACCATTAGGTCTGGGACTTTTATTTGATGGGAGACTTTTTATACTGTTCAATCTCCTTATTGTTATTAGTCTGTTCAGATTTTCTGTTTCTTCCTGACTCAGTCATGGTAGGGTATATGTTTCTAGGAATTTACACAGTTTTCTAATTTATCCAATTTGTTGATGTATAGTTATTATAAAAACTTATTTCTTTATATTTCCTTATCACAATTTTGTTTTCTGTCATTCCATTCTCTTTTTATCTTTGATTACTTACTGTATTCAGCTATCACTTTTAAAAATAACAATAATCTAACAAAAAAGATCCTCGTATGTAATGGCAAGAATTTAAACCAGAATCGCCCCTTTTCCTTTAGGAAGCCTTAGAAAGAAATAATGGGAGAGGGGAGTGCGTACAAAAGGCACAAACACTCCATCTAAAGAACAAGATGGAACAAGAAAACATAAAGCTGCCGGGACTAGGGCAGAGCTGTAAGGGCTCTGGCCAGAGTATTAGTGAGCAGTAGACAAAATGCCAAGGGATCTTAGTGTAGGACACCCCAGGCAGCACTGACACAAATGTATTTCCTAAAGATAAAGGCCATATCCTAAAGTACAAAAGCCAAAAGGGGAGCTACAGAGAGCTGGGATTATCTGGAAGACGCAGTGAATAAAGATGCACGCAAAGTGACAAGAGGGACCGGGGAGTGTGGCTAATGTGAAAAAGCATTTAGTGAAATATCCGTGAAATAAGTTCCATGGAAATAGCCACCCATGAGCCCAGAGCTGGTGTGCAGAAACCCTCCTGGACCAAGTTAATTTTGGAAGAAGCAGGAGGCCTGTTGAGAAGCCATGGGGAGAAGCACACAGAAGTGTCATACTTGGAATAAATCATCTATTTCTCTGGCAGCAGAAGATAGAGCCCTTGAGTTGTAAGTCCTTTGCCTCGCCCCACATGTCTTGAGCCCCAACCATGGAAACCTCCTGCAAATACCTGGTCCAGAAAAATCTAATCCATTTAACCTCGAGTTATAAAAGAACAGTGGCACAGAATCTATACTAAAGTACCACTGAGAATGTATTAAAAAAAAAAAAACTGTAAAACTTTCCAACAGGAGAAAAGCACGAGAAAAATATTGCCAAGTTGTAGCTGAAGATTTAGTCAAAGATCCCATCATTAAAATGAGTTATGAAGCAATCACTATAAGAAGGAAGACCACAAAGCAGAAAACTAAGAGCTCTGGGGGAAACAGCCACACAATGCAGAGATGGGAAACACAGGCTTATAGAACCCAGAGAAAGAAGAGAAGGAAAGCAAAAGGATTTCAGAATGTAGATGATCAGAAAGAGTACAAGGAGAATAGCTGCTGTGGCTATCGGTAACCACATGAAGGAACAAAGTAGATAGAAATGCGAAAAATAAATAACTAAAATAGAAATAAAGAGTTAGAAGGCATGTAGAGAAGATAGGAAAGAGTAGTCAACATATTCATTATTCATAATCAATTTTTTTTTTTTTTAAGAGATGAAGTCTCTCTATATTGCCCAGGCTGGAGTACAGTGGCTATTCACAGGCATGATCATGGTGCTCTACAGCCTGGAACTCCTGGACTCGTGCAATCCTACCGCCTCTGCCTTCTCAGTAGCTGAGACTATAGTCATGTGCCACCACATCCAACTCATATTTGGATATCTTAAAAACCAGCAACAAAGACAAATGTATTAAAATGTAATTCAAGAAATTTTTCTGAATATAGAAAGACTATGAACCTATATTTTGTCCCAGGGAAAACTAACCAGAACATTCGACTCCATAATATATACTAGTAAAGTGATTGATGTTAAAGATAATGAAAGGTGACTCCAGATACAGGACAAAAGGTGAAGTCACTTCTATAGAAAAAAATCTCATGTGATCAAGCTAATGTCAGACTTCTCTCTGTGTTACAGTATCCAATGCCAGAGGACAGTCAAACAAAACCTAAGAAATAGTAAAGGTAGGCAGAGTCCACGAGATTATTTTAGCCAAAAATGGGATTATGGGATTAATCAGAACCTTTTAAAGCTCTGTACTTCTGCTCAGAGGCAGGATATTGGTACTTTGATACGGGAGTCTGCCAACCTCCTCATTTGCTGGCAAATTAATAAACTCCTCTTTCCTTCTCCTCAGAAAAAGAAAAGGAAAGAAATACTAAAGGTAAAGAGAATGTAAATCAAGGATCTTATATCTAGCACAGCTATCCTTTAAGCATATAAAATATAAACAGCCATACATAAAAACTACAAATAGTTTAAAATATTAATAGAAAAACTCAGAGAATGCTTTTTCCACAAATTCTACTTGAAGAAATGGTTATAGTAATTTTACCCAAGCAAGAAATAACTGGAGAAAGTTTAGGAAAACACTGGTGGTGAGCAATGAATGTATTTTGATACAACTAAAATTAAAAAAAAAAAAAGTGGGGATAAGGTACCAGAATAGTGTGGAAATACAAGGTGGCCTGATAACATTGAAATCAAACACCCAACAAAATGAAGGGTGGGAGAGGGTGTGAGAAATTGCACATAAAGTAAATTTGCTGATATCTCCTCTTTAGCAGCTAAGAGTCAGAAGAGCCTTTAACGCTGGCAAATCAAATAGGAGAAATATAAGCATATTTTAAGAGTACAGTGATAAACACTAAGGAAAAATACCATTGAGTAAATTTGGGGGGCTATAAAGGAGAGAGAGGAAATGGATAAAGAACATGAGAATATATAGGCTAATTTTCTAATGTTCATAATGGAAAAATAATAGACACTAGGTATTATGATAGTAGTAATCATCTGAAAATGCAAACTTTTTAAATGTTGGGCATATACAATTTTTCAAAAGTAAATAGTAAACATAGATGATATATATTGATATATTATGCTTATATTTGCATAAAGAAAAGTCAAGAAAAATATATAAAAAATTAATATATGTGGTTGCCTCCTGCCAACCAACAGGCAAAAACCAGAGAAAATGGAACTTGCTTTAGAGGGAAACATTTCACTTTTATCTTGTTTTGTTTTGTTTTGTTACCAAAATGAATATATTATCTGTAAAACTTTATTTTTATTAAAAATTTAAATACTTAGAAATAAAATAAATTGCATTCTAGTTACAAAACCTTTGCCAGAAAATTGTCCTTTGATCTCATATTCTCACATTACCATTCTACTTCATTTCCACATACACCTACACTTCTTAAAAGAGTAATAAATATTATTTTATAATAAAAGCATGAGTAAACTACATCAGCTTTCTCCACTTCCTCACCATCTTCTACTTACCACGTACATATTTGCAACTGATTTCTCAAGGTCACCAATAATCTCATTGGACATATCTATAAAAATTATCATCATTAAAATACCTTCTCTTACTTAACAGCTATGTATAATGCTGTAGCTAAATCAAATGTTAGTGAACTGACTTAATTTTTGACAATGTTAGGAAAGTTTGTTATAGTCATGTGCCAAATAACAACATTTTGGTCAACAATAGACTGAGGATACAACGGTGGTCCCATAAGATCACAGTGGAGTTGAGAAATTCTTATCATCTGTGTCATAGCTGTAGTACAAGGTGTTACTGTCCTACATTTAGATATGTTTAGATATGCAAATCCTTACCATTGTGTTACAATTGCATGCAATATTCAGTACAGTAACATGCTCTACAGATTTGTAGCCTTGGAGCAGTGGGCTGTACCATTTAGCTTGGGTGGGTAGTAAGCAATACCATCTAGGTTTGTATAAGTACACTCTGTGATGTTCACCTGACAAAATCGCCGAAGGACACATTTCTCAGACCATATCCCCATCAAGTGACGCGTGACTGTATTTAAAGGAAGCCAGAAATGAATCTCTTTTTAGTAAATATTATTTGCCTCTTAATTTTTTTGTTTTTTAGTTTCAATTTTTGGTAGTTTGTTAAAATAATGTTAAATGATTTTGAGTTTTGAAATGAGATTTTAGCAAGAATATTAATTTTTTATTCTATTATATTTAAAAGGTTTAGGTATATAATTAGGTGTGTGTTTGCACACGCTTCATAAAGTATCTATGCTCCAATTCGAGTGGGGCTATTCACACACTGCAATTTAGCCACCCGAATTCCACACTACATAGTGTCTGTCCACTCATGGAAGTTCCTTAGTCCTTCTCCCAGGTTCTCTTCTTACATCCTTGCCACCCAAACCTCACCGGTTTTGAAAATGTTCATTGTTGGATCCACGCGTAAAGTTCATTGATATGAGCAAGCTTCCTCTAGTTAAAGCTAACTCCATTTCCCAGACTTAGTGTGATCAAAAAGAATCTGAAATTCTATTTTGTTTGAAGTGATAAGAGAGCATTAATTTTCATGACAGAATTAAAACATAATGTGTTTTAAAAATAAAAAAAAAACACACAACATATAACCTGGAAAATGGCCTTTGTTTTCCTTTCTGTGCCAGATCTTACTTCATTATGTTAATTCCGGAGCGCAGGCAAAAGAAAACTGACTTAAATTGGACAGTAATCCATAGTGAAATTGACTAATCCAGTTTCACTTATTACTGACTCTGCTAAATGCAAAAAGCAGTACATTAAATTGAAAATAACAAAAGAGGAAACTGTGTTTCTAAATTGCTAATACATTGGAAAGCCGACGTCTTCTCACACCAGGTGGGCATGTAGCACGAGGGCTGTGAGCGCACATGGAAACTGTACAGGCTGTTCTTATAACAACCTGTATGAAACTCTGTCAGAATTCAAGAGGAATCTTTAACTCAGACGAATCAAAGAACCATTTTTATCTAGCAAGACCAGCCATAAACAAAAAAAGCAAGTAAATAGCAATTAAGAATTTCATTTTTAAAAAGCCATAAAACAACATAAACGTTCACTACACTATGTAATGGACTTCAGCTTTGTATTCACCAGATATATCACATCCATACGTTCCTGGCTCTTATTTTATAGTAGCTTCTGGCATGACTGGTTGTCTTCTAAGATATTGTACCAATGTCAATGAGAAAAAGCATTCTCGAAAGTACTATCACTTATCTAAGGAGAAGGGGAGTACAAATACATATGTGTGTGTGGATGTATATGGATGTATACACGTATTTGTGTGTGTGTGTATGCACACACACACACACACACACACACACACATGCTGTTAAGGTTGCCTACGTGGGACTAAGGTAAAAAGATCAACAATTTAACTAAACTTCTTTGAATATTCTTTATTTTATAAAGTAGATTTTGTAATCAGGTACATATATAATTATAAAATAAAATTAAACTTTAAAAAATGATTCTAGAAATAAGAATAAAACATAATAAATAATAACTATGTAATTCAATTTTTGACATAACCACTCAGAGAAGAAATATTTCAAGGAACTTTAAAACCCAGTCATTTGGTTGCACATTCGGAGTGGAACAGATCCTGGGGGGAACGAACTATAAAACAAAAAATGTAGCTGTTTTAGTAATCGCATTGTTGGTGGTATCGTGATACTATTATTATGAGGTTGTTGTGTGTTTAGTGTGAGGCAGGAGTAATTACGCTGGTGTTATTAAGAGCTAAGATTTGGGGCATAGGATAAAAGAAATACTGGCATAAGATCAATGATGTTAAATAAAATCTCTGTAGTCCTGATTTCTAACTGGAAGTGTCAGTATAAACTCATAATGCTATTTATTTTTTAAAAATGTATATTTTTTTAGCTCTGTCCATTAGAAAGGCCTACAAACAAAGAGAGATTAAGTAATGAATAATCACCCTAGAGCCCAGTTGTGGTCCTGATGTGCCAACACAAGTGGGAAAGAACCAGGACTCCTTGAAAAAGTAGCTATTACCAGGCTAAAAACTGTGTCTTGGATGATTTTCAAAATAACAAGGGAGAGGGTACCCAGGAAAGTTGGTGGGTTCATAAAGGAAACAAGATGAGCATTTCTACACCAGAAATCAAGGAAGCTCCCTGAGATGAGAACACTGTGTCCAAAGGACTTGGGCGTCAACTGGAGCAGGGACTCAGTGACTTAAAATGACACAATGGGAGCATCAGGAAAGATCATAACTGAAGTGGATTGAAAAATATTAAACTATTTCAATAGGGAGTTCATAATGATACAAAAAAGCCAGTTATCACTTTTAGAAGATGTTAAAAGTAACTTATTATTTTGAACATTCACAGATAAAGATAAAAGAGCATAATCAAACAATCAACCTCTAAGAACCTCTAGGGTTACCTTAGGCAACCATATCTTGATGAAGACAAGTTTCTTTTTATGGAAGTATTCACATGAACAATTGAAGAAGGGATGATACAGTCAGACTATTGCTCTTCTGTAGCTGCTAATGAATTAATGTATTCAGTTAGGGGTCTACAATCACTACTACCATAACAGAGGTAAAGGTCTGGAAAGGGGTAAAATATTTTAGGAGTTATCTCTTTAAAACACCCCCCACTCTTTTTGGGAATTAAAACCTGCATTCCTGCCTGAGACCAGTAATCAGAGGGGCAGAGGAGTGTTCCTTGTTTTCCAGTATCTCAAATCACAGGAGATGGCTCGAAGGAAAAAAGGTCATGAGATAAGGTTGACCAGGACCACCAGCCATAGTTAAACAGCAATAGCCCCAAACTGAAAACCCCCTTTAAAACTCTTGTATTTCTGCTTAAAGGGAGGACAATGGTTCTTTAAGATGAGAGTCTGCCATCCTCCTCATTTTCCAGAAAATTAATAAACTTCTCTTTCCTTTTCCTCAAACACTTGCCCTTGTTCTTTGGCCTCAGGGACAAGTACTGAACTTTCGGTAATCCTACAACCACAATGAGAAAGGAAACCGGAAATTATGTGCTTCCTGATGGAAGAATATACGACCACTGACAAAGTCATCCAGCAAAAAAAAAAATAAATTTAAATGCAATAATTACCAACATATATGAAATACAGAGACCAACAAAACATGCTAAACAGCATTATGGAGATGAACTCTGCAAAAGAGTTTGTGACAAATTCTACAGCAAAAAGACTAGATCTTACAACGACAATAATTTTAGAAATGCACTTAAAAGACATATTAACCAATCACAATTCATGGACCTTGTGTGGATCCCAACTCAATAAACAAAGAGAGAAAATAACAACAGACTATGTGGAAAGTATATCAGATGCTGACTGTGACCCAAGAATATTCCCTCAGCCTATCCCAGATGTCAGAGGCAGACAGTTCCTGGGCCTGCCAGTCTCCTACATCTTTCTGTCTGAGGACACTTGCTGGCCCTGGGAACAGACTATATGTCCCAAGAAGATAGCTCCCAACCCATGAGATGCAATAGGACATGCCCAGTTTCCTTAACCTTAGGATACGTGCCCTGCTCATCGTCCAGGGATCCCCAGTGGAGTTAAGCTTTACTTTCCCACAACAAAACCTCTCCCTTAGCACACTCCGTTGACTTTTATTTCTTTACTTAAAGTGCTTCCTGGTGTCACCTCCCAAGGTAGAGTATAATGGCATCCAATTCCAATTCTTTGTCAAAGAGTCTGCTTTATGGGGAGTCCAGAATAAATCACTGGAAATTTTATGACAATAAACTTTTATTTTCTGGAGTGTGATTATGGTGTTGATGTTATATCTAAAAAGGGGCTCCTTTGAGAGATGCTTTTTAAATTTACAGATAAAATATATGGTATCTTGGATTTATTTCAAAGTAATTTATGAGAGGGTTGCTGAAAAAGTGAGTGGAGTGATAGAAGTACAAGATTTGGCTCTGATCTGGTAATTGGTGAAGTTATGTGACAGGTACATGGAGGGTCATTACACTGTTATTGTTACTTTTATATATGTTAATAAAAATTTTTATGTTAATAAAATAAAGTCCAAAAAAAGATATCTCTGGAAAGATGCCAAGACAGTAGTTAATATTGGCTGCTTTCCAGGAAGGGGCAGTAAGGGGTGGGAGATTATAGTGGAAGGGAAATTTTTCACTTTATAATTTTTTTAAATCTTTCAAAGTTTGACTAAGAGAAAGTGTTACATTTCCAAAAAACAGAAAAAAAAAAGTATATAATAATAAAACTACAGAGTTTAGAAGAGAAAATGAAAAGCAACGTGATTGATTATGTCAGTTTCCTGCTTAAAACTCTTTAATATAACCTGTTGGTCTAAGGATAAAGACCTAAATCTCTTTAACGGAGTCCAAAAGTCCCTACAGGGTCTAATCCATGTCCACCTCTCAAGCCTTAAGTCTATAACTTGACTCAATATGCTCCAAACCCAGTGAATTTTTTGTTTATGTTTATTTTTGTTTGTTTGTTTTTGTTTTCATTTTTGTCAACCTCTTTCTCCCTTCAAAGCCTTTGCACAAGAAATTCCCTCTTCCTTAGAGAAATATTCTCTAATCTCAGATTAAGTTCTCATTTCATATATATTCACAGGACCCTATTCCACTGATTATCACAATTATGATTTCATTATTTTCATATAAAAATGTACACAGCAGCTATGATTGTAGTCTATAGATGTAGCTGCATAAGAAACATATCTTGATATAATTCCTCTTTCCACCCTGCTAGGACTTCATCTTCATAAGATCAGGTACAATGTCTACCACGTTCGCTTTGGAAATGCCAGCACGTGGTAGGCACTCATTCAATGTTTAATAGATGGAGAACAGTGGATGGATGGATGGACAGGTAGATGGATAAATTGAAGAATAAACAAGTAAATGAATAGATGAGCAGAATCTTTCCAATTCTGGCCATTGTCTTTGTTGCCCAAAGATTTGAATTAACATGTAGCAGATATTTGTGTTTCAGTGTTTATGAAATGGAATGAAAGCCTTGGTTTTATAGTATTAATAAGGAGGAAGGGGAATACTCCAATACTCAGCTAATCCCCACTCTGATTTGCTTTAGTAAAAAACGACTCCGTCTCCCTCTGAACATTTCGATACAGCAGGCACTGTTGAGAAAACTCTATGTCCTCCAACACAACAGAGCAATGTTAAAACTTCTTTGCCATATTATAATATTATGAGTGCTAATAAGAAATAACATTTGTATAAATGGTTTGTGAATGTCAAGGGTATTTAAAGTTAGTTTATACTTTGATTCAGGTTTAAACTAAAATAAATACTGAAGGTATTCTTGGGCAGGAAAATTTGTCCAGACTATGGAAGACACAGAGGAGGATCATGTTGACTGTGGTTTTCCAGTGGACATCATTCAGCAAATTAGTTCTAGCTCATTCCATCTTATCTCTTCAGGGCCAGGCTCAGCGGCTCATGCCTGTAATCCTAGCACTCTGGGAGGCCCAGACCGGAAGATCGCTTGAGCTCAGCAGTTTGAGACCAGCCTGAGCATGAGCCAGACTCTGTCTCCATTTTGAAATAAAATAATTCAAAATTTTAAAAAGTTCAAAATAAAAAAAACAAAACATTTCTTTAGGATAAGTCTGTGCACTGGACATGTAGCCTTCTCTGAGTTAAAGATGAGATCGTCATTGAATTGCCCTCCTGCTTCATGTTTGCAGGGCATTTGCTCTGTGGTCATTCAACATCATTTCACAAGTGCCAGGAATTTGGGCCATCCCAATGGCTTCTTTGCACCGCTCCAGCTTTCAGAGGGAATCTGTGTGCCTACGAGGGAGAGACTCTGCTTGTACCTGGAAGAAGGCAATTTTAGAACAAATAAAAATAGGTACCTATAGGCAACAGATCTGTATTTTTTGTGATCACACACACCCACATTGCATATGTGCATCATTTCTTTTTCAAATTGTCACTCAAGCTCTGGCCCATCTCACCAGACAGGGGTAAGTAAGAGAAGAAAAGTGATGGGCTGCCCACCCTCATTACCCCACAATCAAGCATTCTGGGCACAGACACTGCGGGTTGGTGTTCCTGAAGAGCTCCCTCCTCTGTTGCGTCCCTCTTTGCAGAGCAAGCCACGTTATTAGCGAGATGACACACAAACATCTTGGACTCCGGGCAGTTTAGATCTGGGTTCCCTGAGTGTATCGGAATTTCCTGGAAATGCCTGCTGCCCGGAACCTGGGACTCTTGTGAAGTTGCAGTGCCCCAGAAAGGATCATCCCATGGGAAGCTGACGTTGGATGCAGCCCCTTGAGCCTGGAGCAAGACTCCGCATTGCAAGCTACCCAGGCTGGGTCCTTGTCCAGACCACCTGGAGGAGGCCCCCAGGGTCATTTTTAAGAAATCTTACTTCTCGTATCAGACAAAGCAACAGTAATACATCTGCTCACATCCACTCTGAGCCAGCAGGGACATTGAGCATAAAACCAAAAGTGGGCCCACCTACACCATCAACCAACTGAAAAATAGAAATGGACTGAAAAATAGACTTTTATACAATCAGAGTCTTCCCAGGCTTTTTCTGCCTGCGGGTTCAGTTAAAGAGACACCTTGAAATTCTCAGGTTTTTCTCATGCTTATGTAACCCAAGGCCATGTTTTCTCAATTTAAAAATAGTCCTATTTGTCTGGCTATGAAATATCCCCTCGTTTCTATATGGAAAAGAGGAACAGTGTGCTGAGAAATCAAGGGAGATCTTGAAATAAAGAACGCCAGAGTGGAACGATAAAGAGAAACTATTATTTGCTGCTAGCAGGAGGGTCTCGGTCTGCAAATGAGACTGTCCTACCTCCAGATAGTTAGCAGAAGTTTTATATGATACAGACCAGCCAGGTGAAAGGTGGAACTTGGAACAAGCATGTGATGTGTGAAACATGATAAATGTGTCATTATTAATTAGAAGCACATGGCATAAGGACTTGCAGTTCAGGGTCAGCAAGCTAAACAAGTGCTTTACCTTGGGAGATCGCCATGTTTTGTCCTGTTGGTGCTGCAAAAGGAGCAGCTCTTGGTCATGTAGGAGTTTCAGACAAAAATGTTAAGCCTTCACAGAAGCAAAATTGTCACAGAAATCACAGAAGCAGCATGAGCCTTTTGAGCATTACCTCTAACAGTGTTTATTCTGAAGGGGGGCGGGGTTGGCAAGTCTTTTAACTTCTGGACAAAAGTGTGGAAAGTTCATGATGGCACAAGACATAATACATGTTCATGAAAGCTATTTTCTTGTAATAGGCACTTAATATAATTTTTTTTTAAACTGGTGTAACAGGTGCAAGTTGATTCTCAGATACCAGCTGTATTTTAAGTTTATTTAAAAAAAGAAAAAACTTTTCTGATGATACTGAATATGTTAATTCCCTTCTTAGCTAGTCGCAATGATTCACAGAAGCATTCTTTCTCCTTTTGGTGTGGCACCAAACCATATACCTGACTCAGCTGCCAAAATCAGTTGATTCATCAAGCTGAACTCCACTTTAAGAGATGATCTGTCAGTGCTGCAAGAAATTCTTCGTTTTATAATGTATCTTTGGAGTACCCAACCCGAGACCCTGTGTTTATGGTTTCACTAAGGTTTTGACTCTTATAGTCATCTACTTTTACTTATTTATTCAAATGAGAATCTTAATCTTATGCTAAAATGAAGCTTTTAGAAAATCATAAAACCTTAAAGTTATCCAATGCTTAATTCTTCAAGTTTCTGCTAAGATTAAACCATACTTTCTTGGATAGAAGGATGTCAGATTATGTCTGGTTTAACTCCTTAACGTTTATTCAATTGTTCAGGAAGCACAAGTGGTGTGAGGTTGGTGTTTGAAAATTAAGAGTTGCACAATGTCTGTTGTTATTAAATTCTATTCGCCTCCATTATGCAATGGAGTAAGCATAGTTGTCGTTGTATTTGAGATTCTTCAACATTACACCACCCAAATATATAGGAAATATTTTTATGGGTATAACCTGTAACCAAAGTATTAACCAGGAGCTGTTAACTAAATTCAAACAAGGCCGATTCAGTCCCATATAAACACCAGCTGGAGAAAAACTGGCACAGTAGCCAAACGGCAGATCTTTTCAGCAGGGATACTACCATTCAGCTCGGTTCAACTCTACATGGATTTTTTATCATGTTGACGAGTTTTGCACCAGCGATTGTGACCATTCACCCGAGAGTCATGCACACTCAAGAAGCAGAGTATTTTGTCAGAGCTTTGCCCTCGTATCTTATTTGGGTGGTGATAATGAGATCATGAAGGGAAATATACCAAACAGATCAGTTGGTACCAATGCAGAAAGGCAGTGCTAAACAGTGATAGGGCTCAGTGTGGATGGACATCTTACACCCCTTGTTACTCTGAGGTCCTAATTCAAGATACCACTCCAGTATTGCAAAGCTTGTCCCTTTTCTCTGTGTCTAAAAGGTGAGGGTAAAAGAGTCTAGATATAATTTTATGTCTGTCTCTCTCATATATAAATATATATATCATATATAAGAATATATATAAATACCTACAAATATGCACATATATTATTTTATATATGTGTCTGTGTGTGTATATATATATCATGAATTTCAGACAGCCAAAACCAATAGACTTGCATTTTTATTGGATTGTTTAATTCTGTAACTGAGCACCTTGGAGTGTTTTGCATCATTTAATTACGTGTTGGTAATTAAATAACTACATTCAGGGAGGAAAAAAACACCACCAAGCAGATGTCCTATACCCAGAGAATGTCAAATTTGTTCTATAGAAAAAAACAACTGTATTAATTTACGGTAGAAGATGTATGTTTCACGTAATCTTCCCATGCTTTGCCTCATACTCTATGCCAGAAGCGTTTTTCTATTCCAATCCTAAAAGCCTCTTCCAAGTTGTCAATGAGTAATCGTCTTTTCCTCGTAGGTAGAACATGGTAACCGAAGACTCGAAATGAGCAGGTCACATTCACAACCACCCCCAGGTGACCCTTCCCTCTTGTTTTGTGATTTGCAGTTCACACTTCTCAAAAACCAGAATCCTCTTACACAAACACTCATACATAATGCGATTCATTTAAATTATTTTTAACACCTGGCTTTGCTCTGACTTGTTTCTCTGTATTTGAAATTCTGCCTTGTTTATATTTATTTTTGTGAGTATGCCTTATTTGTGTCATGGTTATCATGAGAACCCCGAGATGATAGGGACACCACCTGCCTTGTATTAAAAAAAACAAAAACAAACAATTGGTTAAATTTTCAAAAGTGTTTTTCCATACTACAGCAACAGTAATGTTGGTACCTAGGAAAGGCTGTGGCCAGGTAAAGGCTATGATGCACAATTGTCTTTATTCTTTGAAGACTACTCGAGCAATTAACAATCCAATTGCTTTAAGTTGTAAGGTTGATAACCACACTGACCTAACATAAAAAGCAAGATCGCATAAGTAGTTCATTGTGGAAATAAAATTAAGTATACCGTTGATTTAATATATCGTGTTTTGGCACAAACCTAATTGTATTTTACTTAATATATTTAATTGATGCAGGTATATTTTTATATAAAGTAATGACTACCCTTAAGACTGTATAAAAGGAGTCCCCGTCCCCACTTGGGAATTTAGTTACAAAGTTGAAAAATATTCTACTCCAGCATTTTATCACAAAAGAGTCCACATGTATTTTTATTAGCCATTATAAGAAATCTCGAAAAAGAAAATAGTTCGACTGTGGTTGATGAGATTTGGGGCATCTTCAAAATCATTTTATATGGACTTTATTTGGTAGTGTCATAACACTAGAATTTTTGATGACTCAAACAACAGCAAAGAAAGGAAATCTGTAAATTAAAGGTTTTACCAATATGTTTTCATGTTCCAAAATATACAGGGTAGAGGATGATCCTGAGGACTTAGCCCCGATTATATAGAGGAAACATCCTGGAGTGAAGAGTGAACATTTATTATGTTAGGATAATGTGTTCCATGTGCCCCCAAGGCCTCCCTCACCTTCAATTCTATGCCTTCAAAACAACCACTGCCCAGAGAATGGGGCCTCATAATCAGAACCCTAACACACACACCACAATCTCACAGTAACAGGCAAGATTATTTATTTAGCTATTCCTATTCTTTCCTTGTAATAATTGAGTATTCTTGTCTGTCGGTTGCATATGGGCTTACTGTTACAAAGCAGCCAATTCACTCAGCCAAACTGCTGAGAATAAATTCTTCAACACACCAAGGTAAGACAAGACTTTGATTAGCAGTGACAAAAATAAAAAGTACTGATTATCCTTGTAGCCAAGGCTTAAATTGAATGGCGACTTCTTTCTGTTCGATTTAGCAAAATTATCTCTTGTCACATGTGAGTCAGTAAGCAGCTAATAGAAATGCTTATACATAACATGGATTTTACAAAACTAAAACATTTTAGTTTCTGTATCCTCAATTCATTTGTTCTACACTTCGGTCAATATTCAGAAATTTCTCAAACACCATATATTTCATTATGTTAGTAATCATTGTAAAAATCACCATCATCACATTTGTACAGATAATAGGGACACATATCATGATTACATAGACAAAGAGAAGGCATCTCTTCAAAAGAGTAAATCCCTTTACAGGAATGGAATCAGGACATTGTTTTACTGCCAATTGAATAACTATATATCTAATGACTAGGATAATTTGCCCAATGATACAGCCTCAAACTTTTTTTAATTTTATTTTTTGATAGCAATAGAAAAATGTTACTTATATAAAAAAATACCATTTTGTAAATAGTTTTAACCAAAGCATAAATTATTCATCAGACATATTTTCTATTATTTTGCAAAAGAGAAATGACCTCCACAGTTCAAGATTACTTGCCAGGGAACTATTGTCATGTGACGTGTCTTGTGACTATTCATAGTTTTTAAATTTCTAGGTAATTGGCTACGCCAAAGGAGGAAGGACCTCTTTGTCTTGTCAGGAAAGACATAGTTGTTTCTTTGGCCTCGTGAGGAATATGTTAGCTGTTATATTAAAGATTTAAAAATTAGACCTGGCGCGCTGGCTCATACCTGTAATCCTAGTACTTTGGGAGGCCGAGGTGGGAGGATCTCTTAAGGTCGTGAATTCGAGACCAGCCTGTGCAAGAGCAAGACCCTGTCCCTACAAAAAAATAGAAAAATTAGCTGGGCATGGTGGCATGCACCTGTAGTCCCAGCTATTCAGAATCACCTGAGCTCAGGAGTTTGAGGTTTCAGTGAGTTATGATCATAACACTGCACTCTAGCCAGGGTGACAGAGACACACCCTGTCTCTAAGTAAGTAAGTAAGTAAGTAAATAAATAAATAAATAAGGTTTCACCTCAATGAATTGATCCATGAGAAAGAAATTTAGAAAGGTGGCCATTTAAAAGAAAAAGGAAATGTGTCTATTATTCAAATTTATTAATTCACAGGTTTGGGGAGCTAGAATTTAGTAAATCTTTTATATTATTTGATATATAGTAATATCTTATCATTAATCTTTAAGAACCTGGAAGATTACACATGTTATTAAAATACCAACCTGAATTATTTTCACTGGAAAAGATGCAAACAGACATTGTATATTCTGAGACAAGGAAGTAAGATTGTAATTGAGACTTAAAAAAGATTTATTTGCCAAAGAGTACAATACAGGAGAGCAGGGAGAGACTATGGGAAAAATCATTAGAGCTCAGACTAGTTGGGCTGTCTGTGAAGACAAGAGTAAAGGAGACATCCATACATCTTTTATTTAAAGTTAAAAAGGAAATCTTTATTCACGGCATAAAATATGGAAAATTTAGAGATGAGTAAAATTAAAACACATACAAGATAATTATTATTTGAGCTCTGAAGTGAAAGAAATCACTTACTATTATTTAAACTATTATTGGGTTTTTAATTTTTAGTACTAAATTTAAATTTCTAGAAATTTAATTTAGTCCTTTTTAATTTATAATTTACGTGATACAATATACACTTAAGTATACAATTCGATGATTTTGAGAAAATTTATGGAGTGGTGCAACCACCATCACAATCCAGTTTTAGAACAATTCCATGACCCCAAGATGCGTCCGCATGCAGGTTTATAGACAATCCTCACTCCTACTCCCCTACCCCTCAGAAAGAAAACATTGAGAAATACCTCGGAGGGATAGTGCTGGGTGGTATGTTAAGAGTATGCTAAACTTTTGAGAAAACTGCCAAACTGTTTTTCAAAATAGCTGGGTTCCTAGCTGTGCATGTGGGTTCCAGTTCCTCCGTGTGGTCACCAACATTTGATAATATCAATCCTTTTTTTCATTTTAGCCATTCTAATGGTTAAGTAATGGTATCGCATTGTGATTTTAACTTGCGTTAACCTAATAATTAGTAGCATTCAATACGTTTCCATGTGCTTCTTTGTTTTTTGTTGTTATTGTGGGGTTTTTTTGGTGAAAGACTGAACATAAAAATGGACAATGGCCTGACCATATATGACAATGCACTCTGACCCACAACCTCTGTAGTAATGAGTCCAGGGAGCCAAACCTTTGCAAAACTTCTGCAACAATGGCCAAGAAAGGCCAGGAATTGGTCAATAATTGTCAGCTTTCCTCATTTGTGCCTCTGCTCTCAACTCAAACCAGAGAAAGCCCAAAATGTCCCTAAACCAATCACATTGGATGCCTTGTATCCAGTTAGGCTACGTCCAGATTCCACATGCCAATAATCCCTCTTCAAAGCACACCTGAAACCTTTTCTTTTTTTCATTATAAGGATTTCCTGCTACTCTGCCTGTCTGTGAGTCTCTGCCAAACTAAAGTGATGGTGGTTGCCTCTCTTGCTACAGATATCTCTGAATAAATAATCTCCATTTGTTCTCTTTTGAATCGGTAAAGTGACTATTCAAATTTTTGTAGGGTTTTTTTTTTTTGCCTATTATTATTTGTACTTTATTTTGGATATTAGTCTAAAATCAAATCCATAATTTGGAAATATTTTATCACGTTCTGTAAATTGTTATTTAATTCTCTAATGGTATCTTTTGAAAAATGAAAGTTTTAAATTTTGATGAAAATTAACTTGGCAGTTTATTCATTTATGAATCATGCTTTTGGTTTCATATTATAGAAATAATTGCCTAACCCAAGGTCACAAAATTTTTCTCTATTTTATTTTAGACATTTTAGAGTACTTGCTTTTTACATTTTGAATTAATTTTTATGCATGATGTAAGGAGATGAATCGAGTTGGAGGTTTTTGCACTTTCAAGTTATATGTGTCCCTGTATCTAAAGTGAGTCTCTGTAGACCACATAAAGTTGGATTCTGTTTGTCCTGCAGGTGACGTAGGAAGATGGTCTGTGTGCATCCCTCTCCTGTTGTTAGCAAAGGAGCCTGACCCCTCACCCTGCGGTCTAAAATACAGACAGCTCGAGGTGTGCCTGAGGGCCATGCAATGAACACCTTTAAGTAGAACAAAGAAGCATACATTGCGCCTTTAACAGGGAAGGATACTCCCAAACAGGGCAATATTCCTAGCACAGGTGTGAGGGCTCCTTATTTCCCTGTGAGGAAGTGTTCCAGGCCCAAGGCTACTCTTATGTGGCCATGCAAGTGTCCAAATACTGTATACACAAAGCTACATTTCCCAACCATTTTCTAGTATTGAACCCATTTGCATTCCTGAAGAATTCCAACTTGGTCATGATATAGACATATCACATGTTATGGACTGGATGCTTGTGTCTTCCCCCCACCTCTGACTTTATATGTTGAAATTCTACCCCCCTAATAAGATAATATTAGGAAGTGGGGTGTCTGAGAGGTAATTAGGTTAGACGAGATCAGGAGGGTGGACCCTTCATGAATGGAATTAGTGTCCTTAAAAGAGTCCTGAGACAGTTTGCTTCCCGTCCTACTATGTGAGGACACAGCAAGAATGTATCATCTATGAACAAGGAAATGGGACTTTATCAGACACTAAATCTGCTGGTGCCTTGATCTTGGACTTTTCAGCCTCCAGGACTGTGAGAAATAAATTTCTATTGCCTATAAGCTGTCCAGTCTGTGGTATTTTGTTATAGTAGCTTGAACAGCATAAGACACACACACACACACACACACACATATACACAGACACCCCTATAGATACATATATACACACATACATACATATACATTTGTTTTATTTAGAGCTTTGTATCTATATTCATATAGGATTTATTTGGCATGTATATTGTACATTTAAGTGTCCGAATTATGCTAGTTTTATAATTGGAAAGAATTTTTTTGTTAAATTTTCTTTATGGATTTTGAACTTACAAAGAAATACATGCCCATTTTGTCTGCTAGAATAATGTAAAGATGCATAAAGTTAGTAATCTCTTTCTACTCAAAAACTTCATTTAGAAGGGTATTTTCACAGTGTGTAGAATTTAAGCTGGAATTTCTTTGCTTTTTTGATGACAGTGTTCCATTGCCATATAACATCTATCATTTTCTTGGGTTGTCAGCAGTTATTATCATTAATCTTCCATTCCCTTGTTTTACTGCTTCCTTAATTTTTATTTTTTTTTTCTATTCTTTTTTGTTTCAGGGATTTTACTTAATGAGCTAGGGGCAGTTTTCTTTTCTATTCTGCTTCAGCTTTGTAGCAATGTTTGAATCTTTGTCTTAACGAGTTTCAGTGATTTTAGAAAACTTTCAGACATTTTCTCTTCACATATTGAACTTGCCCTTTCTCCTTTTTCTTCTGATACTGAAATTCCAAATTTAGACCTTTCCAATCTATAATACATCTCTTGTGCTCTTTTCTCTATTTCTTTCTTTTCCTTTGATTGTTTATCAATGCTTCATTCTGGATATTTCTTCTGACCTACCATTAATATCACCAATTATATCTTCATCTGTCTATTATCATTTTAACCCATAATTTCTACTGTTGTATTATTCTTTAGATCTAGAATGTAGATCTAGGATTATTTTGATTTTTCCAGTTAATTGCTGAAATTTTCATGTAATTCTTCAAAATATTATTTATATTAAGAATATATCTATCTGTGCTTAGTAAAGCATCTCAATCTTTTATGTGGGGAAAAATAATTTAAAATTTTTAACTATATATTTAATTAACTATGTTTTACATTGATGCTGTTTCACTTGAATATGCTGATGATATTATTCCATCGTTTTTGACTATCTACAATGACTTTTATAAAATCTGTTGTCATCTATTTCTTTGTCAGTAATATGTTTTTTAAAATAGCTAATAATTTTTAATAGTATTTTAATCCTTAATTTTCTGTCATATCACTATGATGTGTCACTATGTGGATTTATTTTTAGGTACGGTACTTGGAAATTTTAGTGTACTTTTCAGATGAATCTTGGAAATTTTCCATCTTCTATTCATTAAAAAGTTATTTCTCTACTGTTCCCATTATGATCCTTCCCTTTAACTCTTACTAGATGTTTATCAGAGTATCTTCATATAGCCTCAATGTTTCTTAACTCCTCTTACATGTTTGAAGTCGTACTAGCATTGTTTTTGTATTCTGACATTTTCCTCAGTATTATTTTCAAATTCATTAATCCTCTTTTCACCTTTTCTAACCTTGAGCATTGTGTTTGTTACTTTTCAATGACCATGATGTTCACTTCCAAGATTTCTACTTTTTTCTTATCAACAAATACTTGTTTCATTTCAGTTTGTTTGACTTCAACTTTTATTTACTTTTTATAATTGTTCAATAAATATACTTATTTATACTTAGAACATTGCAAATAAATGTATTTTAAAATTTGTGATATTTTTCATAAAGAACGAATTGACGTTCACATTTTGATTTTTCTGTGTTTTTTAACATTATAGTCTATTCAAATGTTTTAGGATACTGGTTACTACAGTCATTTTAAGGCAGAGAATTGTTTTCCTGTTCCCCTCCCCCTCCCCCATCACCTCTTTCCTTTCGTGATCATCATTCTCTGGACTGAAGATGTGTGGCTGCCTCCATCCAAACCCAAGGCTCCAAGTCTAAAACTACGTCTTATAAAAGTCATTCACAAGTTCTGGGTTATAGTATTATTGTGAGGTATCTCACTCCTTAAACCAGTGAATTACTAGTTTCTGTTCCCAGTAAGGAAGTTGTGTCTTTGTATTTTCTGTTTCCCTAAACAGCAGTTACAGATTGTCTGAATTTCTTTTGCGCTGTCCTCTCAAGTTGGGTAATTGCCCCCAAGTCTCTGCTTCGAGCTGTTTAATTGGCTGGAGTATCCCATCCGATGTAGAGCCATTTATTCCCTATTGCATTCCATTATTCGGACCCCATATACCACCACCTGCTTCAAAAGCCAGATCCCAGAAAGCCCCTGGATTTAGCTCCACTCACCATTTAGCAGCTCTGTTCTGTTAAGATCCATGCAGATATTTATCTTGGTTCCGAGCCAGGCTATGTGTGTCCATTTTTTTCATATGTTATCTATTGTTTCTCTTGGCATAAAGCAGAAAATGATTAGTTAAAGTGTAAACTGAGAGGCTATTTTGGTCAGAAGTTATCTCCTTATTCTCAGAATCTTAAAGAATATCTTCAAATATCTCACTTCTCTTGTTTCTGTTTTTCTCTCTCTCTTTCCCCGCCTTCCCTCCTCTGTCTCTCTTTCTTTGGGTAGATGCGCCAGTTCATTCATACACATATGCACGATGCTGTATGCATATATACATATATAGAGATGTATATACGTCTATCTATTAATATATGAATGAACATATACCCAGAGAGTGTATGTATCGTGTATTTGTGTGTATTTGTGTGTATGCAATTTGCTTTCTCTTCTCGGTATAGAGATTTTTGCCAGTAGTTTGAGTACAGGAGAATCAAAAGATTCTAACATTATTTTATGTTTTGATTAGTTTCTTAGCAAAGCACTACTAATGATCATGGCCTTCTAAGTGATGCCCACCGTCTACTCTAGAACTGAATTGTTGGTCTCTAGGAAAGCAAGTACTTGAGTTTCGATGAAGTCATCCTTATACCTGACAAGATGAGTGGAATGTGCGGTTGAATTAAATTGCAAATGGTACTCTTAAATTTTATTTTCAGTAAAATACTACTTAACATGTAAAGCAGATCTTTTCTCCTTCAAAATGCATGATAGCCATTTACTAATGAATGCTTTTGACTCTACTTCCTGAGCCTTGAGATATAACAAATTATAATATTTTTTTTTTTTTGCTCTAAAGATAGATAAAAGGATGCAGGTATAGGATTTGGGGCAGGAAAGTCATAGGTTCATTTGAAAACTGGAACAGATTCTGTTTGTTGAGCTAGTATCTTCTCTTTGCACATCTTCAATTGGAATCATTTAACAGCTACTTAAGTCCGCTTTAAAGGATCAACTAAAGATGTCATCCTTTTCCTAGTCACAGGGATTAATTTACAATATTTTATTCCAGAAGAGAAGTTAACTGAAGAAAAGAAAAAAGGGAAAAGAAAGAAGAAAATAAAATCTAAGTGGAAAGACATCTTATATTGCTTACTTCTTTTGTTTTACCTTCTAGAGAAACCATTCTTTTCTTTGCTTAGTGATTTCTGGATGATGCTTTTACAAGTGGCTTGTTAGAGTTAAAGTCTGTTAGATAAATTCTCATAATTATACAGGCTACTTCCTAAATGTGTATACTACCGTTCTATTTGCCACATTTTGTTCCTGAAACCAGACACCTTGTTTTTATTTTGGTTCTGTTACTCCAAATGAGAAATGTATTCCTTTCTAGTCTTCAATTTTGACATTTAGATATTCTCCAACTGCACCCATGCAATCCTTAGCCCTTGGTCTGGTGCAAGAATGTGTAGCTTTACTGTAAAAATATATTTGCTGGCCATATTCACATCTGCATATAGCAAACTCTGCGTCTAACTCCATTTTCCCCCCAACAATTAATTTGCTCTTGGTGCATTTGCCAGTTTGATAGAAATCATACTCTATGCCAGAAGTGTTTTTCTATTCCAATCCTAAAAGGCTGTTTCAAGTTGTCAATAAATAATAATAAATGTATCTCATAATATTAATCAGGCGATGGGGTCATTGGAAATTGAGTTTGTTCCACTTGTCACATTTTTGACTTTTTATTCTACACCTGACCAAGAACCTGCGGGGCAATCATCTCTTCAGGGCTTAAGCCTTCTTCTGTTTGAAGAGAGCTGTGTGCTGTATCTTCTGGTCTAGTGGAGGCTACATGACATTCATATGACCTTGAACCCTTCGAGAACTACAAATTCACTTTCATTATCTTTGGATGTCTCTTCTCTTTCCTCGCTACTCACCAGCAGGCACAGAGCCTGCCAGAATAGATAAAAAGGGGCAAATGAATGAATGATATTCCAAGGTGGAATGTGAAAGAAGCAAATACAGACAAAACTTGGCAGTAAAAACCTGACCAAATACACACCCCACCAAGCTTGGGCAGCATCTTCCATTTGACAATAAGAATCGTACTACTTTTTCCCAATGTGGAAATATATCAAGCTTTTCCCGAGTTCCTGCAAGCACTAAGTGCTGGGATGTGTAAATTGTCCCATTTCTGATGCTAAATGCCAAGGTCGGGTAACTCAGGGGTCAAGTGTTCTGCTGTCATCAGAGGCTACATCTTTTACGAGTTAACATATCTCATCTTTTCTCATCCCAGTTTATTATTTTTTAAAGCACTAACACATTAATTTTACTGCCAAAGAATTGTGTTCCTTGTTATTATTTTTAAGTTCTTTCATTCGTCTGTGTCAGCAGCTGCAGCTGAAACTCCAAGATGCCTGATTCTAGGAAGAATTCCCAGGGTACGAAACGGGCAAGGTACATTTGCGGTGTCAGGAAAACCTGTTTAGTTAGAGTCTTATCTTGGTGCCCTGCTGCCCTTTTTAAACAAATGTATTGGATTTTTGTACTTTATTGCTGCTTCATAGCCCAATCTCTGAAATACACTTCTCTAATTTTGTGTGCGAGAGAGAGTTTACTTAACAAACGATCCCATATTGCCTTTAACAGGGAAGGTTGTTAACCTGGATTATTGTACACAGATAGAACATCACATGTGAAGCACTTGCAGCTTTCCAGCTTTCAGCATGTTTTTTTCCCCATTTCCAACAGGTTCATGAATCTTGAGCTGGGCGTCGAGCACAGAGGGGTGAATAAAATTCAGCATGCTCTCTGTAAGTCTCATGCATTTCTGAAATCTGCCACTCTTGAACAAGATGGTCCTGGGGAAATGACTGGCATAGAGTATTCCCAACGGAAATATCACTTATAGAATATCTCTTTTAATTGTATTGCCAAGTTCACCAATTGATGTTGCCAGCTGTTGTCCTTTTGTCCAGTTGAGTTTTGATTTTTCTCCGATGTATTGCCGTAATTGTATGATTAATAGAGATAGTAAGCTTTCATCTGAAACACTGGGCAATCACAGAGCCACAAATAGATTGTTAGTTGGGTCTTCAGAAACAGTCCTCAGTTTCGAGAAGAGGAAAGCTACAATGTTAGCGTTTCAAATGCAGGAAGATTGCCTCTCTGTTACCCATGTCCAAGAGAGGAATCATACGTAACTTTAAAAACCCCTAGCAACATTAAGATAGATTCTTATGGCAATTGTAACTACAACTTCCCATTCAGTTGAGACAGTTAGGTAAATTATGATGCAGAAATGAAGGGTGCAGTTATTAGTATTTTCAGCTCTTCTTCCCCTAAGTCTTCCTTCAACATTCCTACGTCCAACTCTTCTCCCTTCAGCTGTGTTCTATTCCCAAGGTCTTGATGTCACTGACTTCTGACCTCTTACTTTGGTTCATATTTTAAATGAGGCACTTCCTGCTCCTAAAAGAACCCAGCATATGGTTTAGGGAAGTCAACAGATTTCTCCCTACTTTTTGAATGTTTCCATATCTAGGGTCTTTTTCTCTTTTCTGAGTGTCTGTTTTATCTTCAATGATCTAGATTCAAAATGCAGGCATACCTCAGATATATTTCGGGTTCAATTCCAGACCACTGTGATAAAGCAAATATTGAAATAGAGTGAGCCACACAAATTTTTTCATTTCCCAGTGCATAAGAAATTTTGTTTATACTATAGTCTATTAAGTGTGCAGTAGCATTATGTCTATAAACACAATGTAAACACTTTAATTATAAAATGCTTTATTATGAAAATATGCTAATGATCATTTGAGCCTTCACTGAGTCCTACTCTTTTTGCTGGCGGAGGGTCTTGCCTTCATGTTGATGGCTGCTGACTGATCAGGGTGGTGGCTCCTGAAGCTTGGGGTGGCCATGGTAATTTCTTTAAATACGACAAGAATGAAGTTTGCCATGTTCATTGACTCATTTTTCCATGAAAGATTTCTCTGCAGCATGCAATGCTGTTGGATGGCATTTTAGCCACAGTAGAACTTCTTTCAAAATTGGAGTCAATCCTCTGAAGCCCAGCCACTGCTTTCTCAACTAAGTTTATGGAATATTCTAAATCTTTTGTGGTCATTTCCACAATATCCACAGCATCTTCACCAGGAACAGATTCCATCTCCAGAAACCACTTTCTTTGCTCCTTTATAGGAAGCAACTCCTCATCTGTTCAAACCGTGTCATGAGATAGCAGCAATTCAGTTGTATCTTCAGGCTCCACTTCTAATTCTACTCTAGTTCTCTTGCTATTTCCACCACATCTGCAGTTACTTTCTCCACTGAAGTCTTGAACCCCTTGAAGTCATCCATGAGGGTTGGAATCAACTTCTTCCAAACTCCTGTTAATGTCGATATTTTGCCCTCCTCTCATGAATTGTGAATATTCTTATAGCATTTAGAATGGTGAATCCTTTCCAGAGGGTTTTCAATTTACTTTGCCCAGATCCCTCAGTGGAATCACTATCTATGGCAGCTACAGCCATACAAAATGTATTTCTTAAATAAGAAGATTGAAAGTCAAAATTACCCCTTGCTCCATGGGCTGCAGAATGGATGTTGTGTTAGCAGGCATGAAAAGCAACATTTATCTCCCTGTACATGTCCATCAGAGCTCTTGGGTGGCCAGGTGCATTCCATGAGCAGTAATATTTTGAAGGGAATCTTTTTTCTGAGCAGTAGGTCTCAACAGTGGGCTTAAGATATTCAGTAAACCATACTGTAAACAGATGTATTGTCAGCCAGGCTATGTGGTTCCACTGATAAAGCACAGGCAGAGTAGATTTAGCATCATTCTTAGCGGCCCTAGGATGTTTGGAATGGTAAATGAGCGCCGATTTCAACTTAAACTCACCAGCTGTGTTAGCCCCTAGTAAAAGAATCAGCTTGTCCTTTGAAGTTTTGAAATCAGGCATTGACATTTCCTCTCTAGCTATGAAAGTCCTATATGGCATCTTCTTCTAGTATAAGGCTGTTTCATCTATATTGAAAATCTGTTGTTTAGTGTGGCCATTTTTATCAATGATCTTAGCTAGATCCGCTGGATAACTTGCGGCAGCTTCTACATGAGCTCTTACTGCTTCACCTTCCATGTTTATGTTATGGAGATGGCTTTTTCCCTTAAACCTCATGAATCAACCGCTATTAGCTTCCAACTTTTCTTCTGCAGCTTCCTGAACTCTCTCAGCCTTCCTAGAACTGAAGAAAGCTAAGGCCTTTATCCATATTAGGCTTTGACTTAAGGGAATCTTGTAGCTGGTTTGATCTTCTCTCCAGACCACTCAAACTTTCTCTGTATCAGCAATAAGCCTGCTTTGCTTTCTTATTATTAGTGCTTTCACTGTAGTAGCACTTTTAATTTTCTTAAAGGACTTTTCCTTTGCATTCACAACTTGGCTAACTGGCATAAGAATTCTTGTTTTTGGCTTTTCAATTTGCCTTCCTCATTAAGCTTAATCATTTCTAGTTTTGAATTAAAGTGAGAGATGTGCAGCTCTTCCTTTCACTTAAACAGTTAGAGGTCACTGTAGGGTTATTAATTGGCCTAACTTCACATTTTGGTATCTCAGAGAACAGAGAAGCTGGAGGAGAGGGAGGGAAGTGGGAGAATGGCTGGTCAAGTGAGGACACACACAACATTGATCGAGTTCACGTGAGCCATATATGGGTGCGATTTGTGGTGTTCCAACATAATTACAATAGTAACATTAAAGATCACCGATCACAAATCATCATAACAGATATCATAATAATTTAAAAGTTTGAAATATTGGGGGAATCACCAAAATGTGAGACACCAAGTGAGCCTAAGCCTATGTTGCTGGAAAAATGGCGCCCATAGACTTGTTCAATGCAAGATTGCCACAAATCTTCAATTTGTAAAAAAAAAAAAAAAAAAAAAAAAAGCACCATATCTGTGAAGTGCAATGAAGTGAAGCACAATAAAATGAGGTATGCCTGTACAATCCCTTGACCATTTCTCATGAATAATTCACTCCCCTCCATAACCTTAGTGATGATCTGCAACTCCAAGGGGAAAGACCACATCTTTGCAGGGTTGTATTTTCACCAACTCCTTATATCCCTTCTTCCTCTTCTATCTCCTAGAACATCCAATACTTTCCCCATTACTCCGGTAGACTATTTCTACCACCTTTAACTTCCCTTGGAGTTTTACTACTTATGCTAAGCAGGTTGGTTAAAGATTTTTTTTTTCCAGACAAATACAGAGCTCTTCCTAAGGAATTATAGTTAAACCACTTTTTTTTTTACAAAAAAAATAATACTACATGTGAAAGAGTTTATCTTTCCCCATTCTCAATCTCTATGTCCCTTCCTCCAAGTTTGACTGAAACATTTTCTATTTTTGGAGACTAGCTGAGTTAGAGATGACCAAAAGGCAATGGAAGTAGAAACTTTTTACCAGTTTGCCTTTATGGATAAGGTGTTAGAAAACGGGCATAGTCAATTCATACAACAAAATATTGAGAAAAACACTTTATCAAGTCTACTCATTGAATTAATATCACCTGGTGCTGTGTGTTCCCTCCCCAAATTCATAGGTTGAAATCTAATCACCAATGCGATGGTCTTAGGAGGTGAGACCTTTGGAAGGTGATAAGGTCATGAGGGCAGAGTCCTTATGAGTTGAATATTTTGAATATTCAAGATCATAATATGCTAGAGTTAAAAATCATGGCTGTTCAATAGGATGGATCCTAAAATCACCTGGCCAAACACTCTCATTTTACAGATGAGGAACTAGGAGATGTTGACTTTCCTCGCACCATCTAGCCAGTCTCTGACAGTGTCAGGGTCTAGCACCCGGGTATCCTAACTCTCGGGCCAGTTCTTCTATTCTATGCTGTTGTTCCTTGACTAGAGATAGCGATCCCAGGTAGCAATTACTCTATCTATTTCTCCAAATGGATATGGATATCTCTGCAGATGGAATAGAGTACAATTCATACATATTTTAATTTAGCCAGAATTAGAGTAATACAGGGTTGTATTAATATGTGGAACATAATTAATATGTTGTATGTAATTAATACAGTATGTATAACACATGGAGTATCTTCTTGATACTGAAGATTCAACTTCTGCCAACCTAATAGCTAAATAGTTTGGAGAAGGATGAGGTGGAAAATCTATCTCTGGAAAACCTGATGGAATGGACACCACCTCAGTCTTCATTTTGAGTTCAGAATTACGCAAATTGGTATATCATTCTTGACATTCAGCCACTTACTTATGTCACCTTGGGCAACATTACTGCTAAACTCAATCTGACTGTCCTCACCTGCTAAATATTGAATAGGAATGATAGTGCCTATCTTGTAGGGTTTGGTTCTGCTTAAAAAAAATAGTATATATGAAAGACCCATTTCTTGAGCACTGTATATGCTCAAAGGATACTACTTTTCCTTCTTCTCTCTCATCACTGCAATTTTACTTGCATTATTAAAATTAGATACCTAAAATTTGTTCATCTAATTCTTAGATCCCATTTCAAAATAAAACTGATTTTACTTTTACTCTTCGTGGGGCAGTAGTAAGACTTACATACTGTCTTAGGCACACAGTAATTCTTTTTTCTCTTTTTTTTTTTAGAAAATGCTCATTTGTGACAGAACTGCCACATAGTCTTGAAGAATAAGGAAAGTCTGGCGATGAATGACTATTTTCCAGAAGACAGGTGAAGCATATTTGGTAGATTAATTCTCAATTCACCTTCTCAGAGGAAAAGGACAAAACCCTCATTTACCAAGATTCTAAAGAGATTTCCGGGCAAGTCCCTAGCCAGCCCCGCATCAGTCTTTGCTTTGAAGCATTCGTTCCCCAGAGCTTGGCTTTCCCCACCAGGTCCCAAACCTTTTATTGAGCTGCACGAGGGCTGGAGGAAACAGTCCGCTCCTTGCGCTGACATTCACCTGTCTGGTGGCACTCAGGAGAGGGATGGTGCATGTGCTTATCAAGGAATCAATCTTTCTGCCTATCATCCTGTTTTTCTTCAGAAGAAAGCGAGTCAGTGCAATTACCTCATCCAGAACAATTACCTCACCTTAAACTGTCTATTCTCCAGAGAAAGATGTTTGGGAGCAGGTAGCACTTTGGCAAGAGAGATGGATTTTTAAAAAGTGCGGGTCTCCATATTGAGCGTGAGCCCTTGGAAACTGTTGGGAAGGTTGTCTTTCAAACCGGGGCTTTCTTTTCTAATGGGGTTAACGAGGCGAAAGGGGACATGTATTCTGACCAGCTGAGTTCTGGTGCCACTTTGAGGGCCCCACCCTTCCAGAGATATTGGGGTGGCTGCCGCAGGGGTCTTGGACTCAGAGCAGCTCCCTGGGCGTTGTCTTTGCTCCGAAACTGAGTGGCCTAGGAAAATCTCTCTACAGCTACTCCTTTAGCAGAGGGAAGTATAAGAAGAGGCAACTGAGAGGCACTTTCAAAAGCCCCTTAGTAAAGAATTGACAATCTATTAAAAAACAAACCACAGAAAGACCCTGTCTGAAAAGAAAAACAAAAATAAACAAAAAAGAAATAAACCACAGTATTTAAAAAAAGTATTATTTCCTTCTTGTTATAAAGACCCAGCACGTCTCTCCTTTCCCTAATATTTAGCAGAAAGACAATTCCCAGGGTGCAGATTAAAACTAACAAAAATAGGAGCTATCAGAAATGAGGGAGCTTCTGAAAAGTTTGAGGGCCAGGTGCGGTGGCTCACACCTGTGATCCCAGCACTTTGGGAAGCTGTGGCAGGAGGATTGCCTGTGGCCAGGTGTTCAAGGTTGCAGGGAGCCACGATGTGCTACTGCAACTCAGCCTGGGAGACAGCGTGAGACCCCGTCTCAAAACATACAAAACAAAAAACCACAAGCAACAAGATGAAAAGTTGAAAAGTTTTGAGATTCCGGAGTCATGAGGACAAGAGAAAAGGGAATCAGAGGAAAAAAAAAAAAAAAAGTAAAATAAAAATTGATCACATATTGCTTAATGAATCCACAATTGTAATTCCCCACCTCTTTATTTACATGAGTGCAGTTAGCATAGTTGCAATCATGGATTGATTTCATTATTTTTTCCCCCATTCTGCATTGATTTTTAGTCTTTCTTTTTCTTAGGAGTGATGTCTGATCTGATGTTAAAAAGTGGAAGCAGGAGAGGCAGGACTCTGAAAGTTGATGAACAAAACAGAGGTCTCCTGGAAGCAGCTGACAGTGAGTTAAAGCAACCTGGATGCCCACAGATCCTTCTGCGCTGCGTTCGCCTCCGAGAGGCCCGCAGGCTGCGCCCGCCATCCCGAGGCGTGGACTTGTCCCCCGCCGCCGCGTCTCTGTTCCCGCGAGCGGGGGCTGCTGGGGGGGCCCGGAGCACCCGGGGGCACGTGGAGCCGCCGCGCTCACCTGCGCCCCCCGCCCGCCGGCGCCGCCCCGCCCCGGCGCTGCTCATTGGCTGTCGCTCCGAGGGGCGGGGCGGGGGCGGCCGCGGGGTCTCATTAGCGATGCGGACTCGCTCCTCCGCTCCGTAGTCCGCGGCCCGGCGGCGGCGCGGCGGGGACGGCGGGCGACTCCGGTGGCAGCGGTCGCCGCGCTAAGGGAGGCTATGGGGACGCGCGCTTTCTCGGGGTGCCCCTCCAGTGGCGGCTCGGAGCGCCCTGCCGCGCTGCTGTAGGCAGCGGCCGTGGAGCAGAGTCACTCGCTGAAGACCCCCGGGACCCACTTGCCGCGGGCCCTGCGTCGCCGTGCCTCTCCCGGGATCCGGCAGCGTGGACGAGGAGCCGTGCTCCGGCGCGGGGCGAGGAGCATGGGGACAGCGGCGGCCGCAGGAGGCGGCGGCAGAGGGACGCGCCGGTGGCTGCGGTGGCTGGGGCTGTGCCTCTGGGCGGCGGGGGCTGCGGCTGCCCGAGGTAAGTGCTGGGCAGCGGGGGGCGTGGGCAAGGGGGCGCCAGCCACGCCGAGCGGGACCCGCATCTTTGGCGTTGGCTCCCAAGTTGCGCCCCGCACCTCTCCGCGCGCCGAGCCCGACAGGGTGGGAGTGGGATGGAGGACTCCGCGGGGACCACCGCCTTCCAAGCCAAGTTTGCAATCTGCAGCAATCCTACAGGTTGCTGTGACCCGGGCCCCTACCCTTTAGTCGCATCACCTGCTCCGTTTTCCAAGCCCTCCCCAATTGCTGCAGATTGGAGTAGCCCGGTCTTCGCCCCAGTCTCGCTCTCCTCTGTCCGCTCCACTTCCTCGTAAGGCGTGATCAGTCGTGGGTGGGCGCCTTTGGCGGTGTCCGAGAGTTTCTGGGGAGAGGGGCCGGGGGATGGGAGTGTCTGTAGGGTGGGCTTGAACCCAGCGGGCGCCTTTTCCCTTTGGGGAGCACTATCACCCAAGCTGGAGCCCCCTCGCTCTGCGCTGAGCTTGGCACCCCTCGGGCGACCCCGGCCGGGGGTCCTGGCCGGCCCCGGGCTTGCCCTGGCGGAGGCCCGTGTGCACCGGGCCGGGAGAGCCGCGTGCGCCGCGCGGGGGTGACCGCGCCTGCAGCGCCGAGCCCGGCGAGCGCTTGGCCGGAGGCTGCTCGCCAGGCGCCTCCTCTCCCCGCCTCTGCTACCCCGGCCCCGCGCGCGGCGGGGAAACCTTTGCCGCTTCCCTCCTTACAAGCTTAGACCTCATTTTCTTGCTGCCTCTGAACTCCAGCAGAGTGAAATTTTGCAACTGGTTTCAGCTCCACCTTGAGCGAGGACAGGAAGCATCAACTTACAGATAAATCCCAAGGACTTGTTTTGAAGATGATCAGAGGCAAATTCAGACATAGCTCGAGTACCATAGCTTTACCTTTTGAAAAAAAAAATCTGGAAGCTTCTCTTTCCTGCACGTCTTTACCTTTCTCCTTCCCTGCGTGCCGTCCATTAGGCTTAGAATATGTGATTGCATTAAATGCTCTGCCTAACGCTCGTCTGGCGAGAGGTGTAACTGAGCTGCCCACCTCGTCACCTTCTGCCCTGGCGCTCTCCTGTCGTATTCTGGGCAGCCAGGAGACGGAAAGGGTGGAAAGGGCTGAGGATGATCACAAAAGAACTAATCTCATTTTTAGGAAAGCTTACGGTGTGTTAAAAGCAGTCGTGCTGCCTGGAAAGAAAAAAAAAAAAAAAGATGCCTAGAGGCTTTCTGTTTTATGATCCTGTTCTGTGACTATTTGCATTTCATTTCCTGAAAAGTTTTTTTTTTTAATGGGGCAGGCTTTTTCAGAAAGGAAAGGTTTAAACATGAGCCTCAGTGATTGCATACTGGTGATGGTGAAGCACAGTTCCTTTCTCGTGCTGGAAAAAGCACAAGCTTCAGCCATTTAATTTACTACCGCGAATGCCTCATTGCAAAGTCAGCCGAGTTGTTTTTAATACACTGTTATGGGGGGAAAGTGAGCCTTTTGTTTTCTAAACGTTGATCGGAACGCCTGAGTTTCCAGTCGCTCTTTAGTGTGCAATACCTAATAGTGGCTGACTCCAGGTGCTGACCCTTGGAATTTGGTCAGCGAAGTTGCATTGAAGCCAGCTCCACACAAGAGGTGGGGACATGCCAAAGCCTCTTGGATGGAGTTTTGCTGGCTGTGAAACTAAGGCTAGCACCTCTTGTCTGCAAGCTGTTCTTTAAAGGTCTCCTGGAAAACATACTGTACACTGCACAGGCTTATTTACAGCAAACGTCTTGCACAGATCATAGTAATATGCAAGACACATGGAGTGGAGCGGTAAATCTGACTGCTATTTCCCATGTCATATTTCACTTTCACTTTCTGGGGCACGAAGCCCATTCTTCTTAGCGTCTGTCAGAGATTCCTCAAGAAATGAGCACTAATCAGGCAATGAAGCCTGTGAAACCACGTGCACCTGGCTCTGGACAGGTGGCCACAATTAGCGTTTTCAGAACAAAGGGTGTGTTTTCAATGTTAAGTTCGCCCATCCCAGACAGGTGCACCCAATTCATTAACATCAAGATAAGGCACTCCTGGCTGGGCGTGGTGGCTCACGCCTGTAATCCTAGCACTCTGGGAGGCCAAGGCGGACGGATTGTTGGAGCTCAGGAGTTCGAAACCAGCCTGAGCAAGAGCGAGACCCCCGTCTCTACTAAAAATAGAAAGAAATTAATTGGACAACTAAAAATATATAGAAAAAATTAGCCGGGCATGGTGGCGTGTGCCTGTAGTCCCAGCTACTCGGGAGGCTGAGGCAGAAGGATCGCTTAAGCCCAGGAGTTTGAGGTTGCTGTGAGCTAGGCTGACGCCATGGCACTCACTCTAGCCCGGGCAACACAGTGAGACTCTGTCTCAAAAAAAAAAAACTGAGTGGGAAGCATTTAATTTGTTTCTTCACTTGTAGAGTAACACATGATTAAGAATTCTGCAAGCACTTCTACTTGGGTAACTTACAGTTGTTAGGTGTGACAATAAAGATCTATGAAAGGAGCAAAGTTTATGGGTTTTGGGTAGAAGGAATTTCTCAAAGAAATACAAAATATACTTTGCCCTTGATATTGCAAACCCATTGAAATAAGTGCCTTAACTTTATTTCTAAGTTTACTTTTTATTTTCCAAAAAAATATTATCCATTTCTTTCTTTCCATAAGAAAGTTTTGGTAATTTTTCCTCATCAATAAGCACAAAAAAGAGCCTTCACTATGCTATTTTCCCTATTAACTTTAATTCAGTAATAAGCAACTCTTTGTTAAGAGTAGAGATGGGATTTCTAGCCTCCTAAATTAATTTATTTAGCTTCCCAAATGCCAAACAATCCAACAAGTAAAACTTACTTGAATAAGGTGTATGATATTGACTCTATGCTGGTTTACATTTTCTAACTTTGACATCTGTATCTTGGTGATTTTTGTTAGACTGGTAGAGTTTTACCATTGAAGGGATATGCATTATACTCCAGCACTACCTTTTTTCTTCGTTACTTTCTATGTATATAGACAGCATTTTTTTTTTTTTCAGGACATTAACTCAAATCTCCAATAGCCTCAGTGTTGTGGCACTCTTCCTTACAGTCCAGATTGATTCAAAGAAAAGCAGAAATGGAAGTCAAAATGTGTTACAATTCAGGGCTGAAAAATAACTTTAAAAAAATAAATTATTAATTTCTTAAAGGGCACTGTGAATAGCCATCTTATTAAGTTGTACTGTTTCTGAGAAATCACTTGTTTTGGGCTCTTTCTATTTTTGAAATGTTAAAACATTTTGATGCTTTTTGTGGATAAAAGTAGTGCCTCTCTTTATACAGTTGGTGGGGCTTTAAAAACTATGTAAGTTGATTTTTTGGTAAATTTATTTTAAATGCTTTACTATTTAAAGGGCATATGTTATAATTAATCTGTATATTTAAGAACGTTTTGTAAAGCAAATAACTACTACCTGATTTACATCTCAATATATTCTTGCTTCATTTGTCTGGTTTTTAGAATACATAATCTCTATTATTGCTATTTGATAATAGTTTCAGATCCCAATATGTATTAGAATTACAGCTCTGAAAAGCTGCAAGTAAAATTGAACAACTTGTTGTTGAAATAATATCTTTTTATTAAGTTTTTGAATATGTAGTGTTAACACCTTATTAAATAAAATTAGATGTGAAAATTGCAAAGGAATATATATGACTCAACTATTTTATGTCCATTAAAACTTCTAAACATAATACTTAGTTGTTTTTCATAATTAAAAAGGACATTTTCGAATCAAATTTGCTGAATTTAGCATAAGGGCAACTTTGAATCATTTCGTTTATAAGTCTATTGATTGTGCGACATTTTAATCTTGGCATATATAATCCTATGTGCAGTTCTATAAGAGATATGCTGAATTTCTGACCATTATATGTATTTAGTGAAATAATGGTATCACAAAAAAACATGCATTCCAAACTTATAGTTTGAAATAACTAATAAACAACCCTTTCATATTTCAAGTTAATAGCTTTGTATGGCTATTGAACGCAGATGAATACAACCTTTATGCATATTGACTTTTGAGTCATATTTCTGACAATGTGTATTTAGATTAAACATTTTCCTCCTGTAACTAATGTTACATCTTTACAAAAGATGAAATTTAATTTCAATAAATATAAATCCTTTAAAAGAGTTGGGTTATAAACTAGTTTACTTCAGATTTTGTAATATTCAATATACTTTTATCAAGAATGAAATTATTTCATGCTTAATTACTCTCCTTGTTTTGTTTCCATAATAAAACTCTTTTCAGAATTTTAAGTTGTCTTATTGTTTGTGAACTTTTTGTTACAACTTTATTGAGATATAATTCATATACCATACAATTCACCCATTTAAAGTGTACAATTCAATGACTGTTAGTATATTCACAGTTATGCAATTATCACCACAATTTTGAGACATTTTATCACCCCCTTAAAAAAACTTCATACCCTTTGGCTGTCAACCCCAGCCACTCCTTCCTCCCCAGCCTTGGGCAACCACTACTAATCTTTCTATCTCTACATTTGCCTATTCTAGACATTTTATATAAATGGAACCATATAATATGTGGTCTTTTGTGACCACAAAAGTGGCTTCTTTCACTTAGCATCACGTTTTTGGGGTTCATCCATGTCATTTCATTATCATTCCTTTTTTTTTTTTTTTTTTTTGAGACAGTCTCACTGTGTTGCCCGGGCTAGAGTGAGTGCCGTGGCGTCAGTCTAGCCCACAACAACCTCACACTCCTGGGCTCAAGCAATTCTTCTGCCTCAGCCTCCCGAGTAGCTGGGACTACAAGCATGCGCCACCATGCCTGGCTAGTTTTTTCTATATATTTTTAGTTGGCCGATTAATTTCTTTCTATTTTTAGTAGAGACAGCGTCTCGCTCTTGCTCAGGCTGGTTTCGAACTCCTGAGCTCAAACAATCCGCCCACCTCGGCCTCCCAGAGTGCTAGGATTACAGGCGTGAGCCACCGCGCCTGGCCATCATTCCTTTTTTAGTGCCAAAAAATATTCCACTGTTTGGCTATACCACATTTTACTTATCCATTCATCAGTTGATGGACATTTGTGTTGCTTACAGTTTTTAGCTATTATGAATAATGCTGCTTTGAACATCTGTGTACAAGTTTTTTTGTGGGCATGTTTTCATTTCTCTTGGGTGTCCATACACACACACACATACACATACACACACATATATACTTATTATATGTAGAATTGCTGGGTCATATGGTAACTCTGCGGTTGACTTTGTGAGGAACTGCCACACTGGTTTCTAAAGTGGCTGCACCATTTTCCTTCCAACAAGTTATGCGGGTTCCAGTTTCTGCACATACTTGCTAATCTTGATTATAGCCACACAGTGGATGTGAGCTTGTATCTTATGGTGGTTTTAATTTGCATTTCTATTGTGGCTAATGATGTTAAGCACCTGTTCATGTGCTTATTGGCCATTTGTATAATATATCTTCTTTGGAGCAATGTCCATACAAATTCTTCGCCCATTTTTAAATTAGGTTGTGTTTTTATTATTGAGTTGCATTTTTTATATATTCTAGATATAAGACCCTTATAAGATATATTAATATGATTTGAAAATACTTGTGTCCATTCAGTGGGTTCTCTTAAATTCCTTGTCAGTGTCCTTTGAAGCACAAATGCTTTTTAGTTTTGATTGCATTGTTTAATCCATTCACATTTAATGTTATAGTTAGATCTATTAATACATTTGCTATTTCACTGTTCTCTAAATGTCTCATTTCTTTTTCTATTCCCTTTGTAGTGCTTTCTCATTAATATTTTCTATGTAACATTTTAATTCTTTTAATGATATTTTCACCTTATGTTTTTGAGTGTTTTTTAAGTGTTATTCTAGGGCTTATCATATACATCTTAACTAATGAGAATCTACTTCAGATTTATACTACTTTAATTACAGGGAGATACGGAAATGTTGGTTGTAAAAAAGCTCTATACTATCTTCCCCCTTTAGTGCTATTATTGTTGTACATATTGCTTCTATATATGTTATAAACCCAAGAATATAGTGTTATAATTATTACTTTATATGATTTTATGTCTTTTAAAGAAGCTGGGAGAATAAAAGAGAACAAGTATATATTTATAGCATTTGTTATATTAACCTTATTTACCATTACTTGTTCCTGTGGATTCGAGATACAATCTTGTGTTATTTCCTTATTCCAATACAGCTTTGCTTTCAACTCATCTCCTTTGTGCTATTATCTCAGACATATAATATTTCTCTATGATATAAGTCCAACAATATAATTATATAGATTGTTTTATATAATTATTTCTAAAGATCAGTTCAGAGAAGAAATAAATTAATTACATAGTTACCTTTACCAATGCTCTTTGTTTTTTTACAGTGGATTCTTTTTTTTTTTTGAGACAGAGTCTCACTGTGTTGCCCTGGCTAGAGTGCCGTGGCGTCATCCTAGCTCACAGCAACCTTAAACTCCTGGGCTCAAGGGATCCTTCTGCCTCAGCCTCCTGAGTAGCTGGGACTACAGGCATGTGCCACCATGCCCGGCTAATTTTTTCTATATATTTTTAGTTGTCCGATTAATTTCTTTCTATTTTTAGTAGAGACGGGGACTCGCTCTTGCTCAGGC
>CAUYRB010005821.1:0-18169 GCA_963574695.1 Propithecus perrieri
ATTATCAGAATAGCTGAGTAAAAGCTTCTCCATGAATTTGTGCTTATTTCTTTTTTTTTTTTTTTTTTTGAGACAGAGTCTCACTGTGTTGCCCTGGCTACAGTGAGTGCCATGGCGTCAGCCTAGCTCACAGCAACCTCACACTCCTGGGCTCAAGCGATCCTTCTGCCTCAGCCTCCCGAGTAGCTGGGACTACAGGCATGCGCCACCATGCCCGGCTAATTTTTTCTATATATTTCTAGTTGGCTGATTAATTTCTTTCTATTTTTAGTAGAGACGGGGTCTCGCTCTTGCTCAGGCTGGTCTCGAACTCCTGAGCTCAAACAATCCGCCCGTAAAGGACATCTTAATAGGAGAGAAAGAAGTCAGATTGTCCGTGTTTGCAAATGACATGTTTTTATATACAGAAAACCCCAAAGACTCCTCCAAAAAGCTATTAGAACTAATAAAAAGTTCAGTAAAGTTTTTATTAGCGGGATACAAAATCAACATAAAAAATCAGTAGTATTTCTTATGCCAATAGTGAAGTAGTTAAAAAAGAAATCAAGAAAGAAATTTCATTTACAATAGCTACAAAAAAATGAAATACCTAGGAATAAATTTACCAAGGAAGTGAAAGATCTCTACAATTTATATACCCAAAAAGCTTATACTCCCATAATATTTTGAAATTTTAAAAAAGTAGCCAAATGACACGGTAGGAAGGATCTGGTTAACAGGGCACGATAGTCTAGCCAAGTTGACACATAAAGTTAACCATCACAGCAACATACCCACTAAATTTTATTGACTGTTTTACAGACTGTTAAGGGTTGTGCTGGATAAGTGTCATAACCACTCTCATTATCACCTTGCACCGAAGGCCCCTGTTAAGTGATAATACAGCAGAGCAAAAGCCCAGTCACTGGTACCATACCGTGGAGACCATTGACTGGCTGGCTTGTTCCCTAAGGGATAGCACCAAAGAAGAAATGCAAGGATGAGGAAACTGAGCATGCAAGGGAGTGGGGAAACTGAGGGCCAGGGTTTGAGAAGGCAGGCCTGAGGAGAGAGGGCAGTGCAGGTTCCAACTGATAGGCATGGGACTCGGAGGTAGGTATGTAGGAAGAGAAGCTGGAGATGGGCAGACTTCCCCTCCAACACACTTTCCTACTTTATCACGTTGAAGGGACCGGCCTTGGCAAATAACCTGAAAAATGTTTGTCAATGAGTCTACATTTCAAATTCCAGAATTTTATTTTTCACACAGAATTGGAAAAGAAGAAACTCATGTTCATCAGAAGAGAAACTAGTCAAAGGATTATGTCCCTGGATATTTAAAGTTACTTTTTGACTGAGTCGCATTTTTATTTGAGGTTGGGTTTTTGGGTGGGATGTTTTTAGTACAGGTGTGAGTGTGGGTGTATTTAATCCCTTCACCACTAAGTCTCTCCATTTTAACTATGGGGCCCAGTCTTTCAGAAGGCTTAGCATAGTCAGGTCTACAGCTACACTTGCTTCCCCATTTCACTTTGAGCCAGCACTGGACTCTGGAGCCCATCTCTGTTCACTTTGAACTCCACATTTGGATACTTAACGACAATTTGACTGCAAGAGGAAGGGAACACACTGGCTTATTTTGAAATGTACCAGGCAGGAAAGCTGTGGGCTCAGTTGCTCCCCACATCTTAGTAGCCCATGCAGTCACACACACATCTGTGGGTCAACCTCCCTAGGAGGAGGAAAGAGATATGACTTAAATTGAGTTTGAAGTTGATGCTTTAAATTGAAAATGAATGTTTTTCTTGAGGGGGTAGGGGATATTTTATTTCTTCCAACTTTTTATTACAAACATTTTTAAATGAACAGAGAAGCTGAAATAATTGTGCCATGAACACCCATACACTCACCACCTAGATTCTATACTCAACATGTTGTAATGTTTGCTTTATCTCATATATATCTTTCTATTCATCCCTCTATTATCTATCAGTTCATTTTACTTTCTGGTTGCATTTCAAAGTAAGATGCAGACATCAGTATAATTTCCCCTAAACACTTCAGCATGCATAGCATTAACTAGATTAAACTGAATTTTAGAAATCAGAAGTAACAAGAAAGCTTTGGAATCCACCCAAGGTATTAAGGAATGGGCAAGATATCCAATACAGCATGGTTGAAGGCAATGATTGTAGAAAAATAAAATCCCTAGGAGGAAAAACTTAAATATAAGTGCAGTTCATGATACAACTTGTTCCTTCCCTTGAAGGAGATTCCTTTAATGTTTATCTTTAGTCATTATGTGCATATATCTCAATTAGCACTGCACCAGGTGTAATGTGAATATTCATTAAGTATTTTTAACTGTTTGTACATGAATTTTCCATTATTAATGAATTTATTTCTACTGTGATTATTTATTTAGCAACAATATATGTAGACACATTTCCAGACAAACACTTGTATAATACACATACATGCATGTATATATGTATAAATTTAGACATTAATTTAAGAAAAGAATGTAGTAGCTTATCTAGTGCCAACCATAACAGAGAGGCACTAAATAGATCAAAGAAATTTTCTTCCTCTGACTCCCAAAGAATATATTTCTTTTATCTTTTGTACTATTTTATTTCAAACCTATCTTATTTCTCTTCCTCCTGCTGTTCATTGTACTTTACATAGTTTATGGAAGATATTCACTACCTTTTTCTGACTCGAAAATTTGCTTTGAGCTAAAACACCTCCTGACTTTGACAAATGACAAAACCAATCCAGTTTTAACTTGTTGACCTGAGGCAAATAGCGTATCTTTTTTGTTTTCAGAAACCTTGGATCCGCATTCTTTTCAAGTCTTGTCATGATGCCATTTGTCTCAGGAGGTAGCCCTACTCAAGGTAGAAGTATTTCTCTCACATCAGTAATAATTAGTATGATCTACTTTGTGTTCACCAAATAGCAGGTCCTACACTGGGTCCCTCATCGGTTTTGTCCGTTCAACAGCTATTTGTGAACTGTGCAGCATTCTGGAGATACAACAGTGAATAAGGTAGACACGAAAAGCTGAAAATCTCATGCAGGATTATTTGATTTACTATTAATTATTAGATGACAATTTAAATTGCAATTGGGACAAGTATTAACAAGAAAATGGTATTTGGAATAGATAAAACAGGGAAAGCCCTTACCTAGTCTGGGAGGATGGCTCAGGGTGGGGAATGGTCAAGGAAGAATTTCCTAAATAAATGACATTTTATTTGACACTTGATAGATGAGTAAGAGTCAGCCAGGCAGAAAAATAGGGCAAGTACATTCTAGGCAAAGAGAACAGGATATTCAAAAACCCTTGATTAGGAAGGACCTAATTAAGGTCAAGCCAGTATGCTTATAGCCTTGGGATGCAAAAGAAAGCCATAGAAATGTGCACAGGGCTAGATTATACAGTCTTGCTGGCACTGTTAAGAATTTTGGTATTCACCCACTTGATGGGCAGCCACTGAAGGATTTTAAGTAAAATTAGGAATTCATCTGATCAGATTTGTGTTTTTAGAAGATTACTCTAGCTATTATATTGAAGATGGTGTTTTAGTCACAATATAGTTTGGGCTAAAGTAACACAGACTCAAAATAACAATGGCTTAAATGAAATGGAAGTTTATTTCTCTCTCATGTGAAAGTTTGGGGTAGAATCGGACATTGTTCTAAAAAGTCATTAAGAACATGGCTTCATCTATATTCTTGTTCTGCCATCCCTAGATTGTTGCCCCCACCAGCATTGTCCAAGATGGTGCAGCAGTAAAGCCATATCTCAATCAGCAGGAATGGCACAACTGGGAAATTCTATATATCACTTCCACTTTTGTCCCATCAACAAGAATTTAGTCTAATGGTCACACCCAGCTGCAAGAGAGGGTGGAAAAGAGAGTCTTTATTCTAGGAGGCTGTGTGCCCAGCTAAAAAGTCTGTTACTTTGGAAGAAGGGGAGAATGGATGTTGAATGACAACCCGCAGTTTCTATCACAGATGCATTAGGGATAGTTAAGAGAAGAAACAGGATGATTAGTATAGAAGCAGTTGCAGAAGTCTAGGCAGGATACAGTGGTGAGTTGGCCTAGCACATTGGAGTTGAGATGGAGAGAAATGAAGGAATTTGAGAAATGTATATGAGGTAGAATCAACAGGACTTATGCATAAGGGTAAAAGAAGAAAAAGGTGTAAAGGATAATGTCTAAGTTTCTTGCATGAACAACCAGGAACTTGGTGGCATCATTTACAGAGATAGGAAAGACTGGAAATCTTCAGACTTATGGGATAATCATAAATTCAGTGTTCAGATTCTTGCCAGATATCCAAGTAGAAATGTCATCTAGGCCAGGGGTTGGGAAACTACAGCCTGTGGGCCAAATCTGGCTCACTGTCCATTTTTTATTTTGTTGTTATTATTGTTCTATTGTGATAAAATATGCATAACATAAAAAAATACCATTTTAACCTTTAAGTATACAAGTTAGTGGCATTAGTTATATTAGCAAGGTTGTGCAAAAATCACCACCATTTCCAAAACTTTGTATTACCCCAAATAGAAACCCCATAACTATTAAACGACAGCTCCCTAATCCCTCTTCCCCTCAGCCACTGGTAACCTCTAAGCTACTTTCTGTCTCTATAAATTTGCCTATCCTTGGTATTTCATCTAATTGGAACCATAAAATATTTATCTTTTTGTGTCTAGCTTATTTCATTTAGCATAATGTTTCAAGGTTCATCCATGTTGAAGTGTGTATCAGAATTTTATTCCTTTTTAAGGCTGAATAATATTTCATTGTGTATATATCACATTTTGTCAATCCAGTCATCTGTTGATGGACACTTAGATTGTTTCCACCTTTTAGCTATTGTGAATACTGCTGCAATAAGCTTTGGCATACAAGTATCTCTTTGAGTTCCTATTTTCAATTCTTTGGGGTATACATACCTAAGAGTGGAATTGCTGGGTCATATGGTAATTCTGTTTAATTTTTTGGAAAACACCCAAACTGTTTTCCATGGTGGCTGCACCATTTTACATTCCAACTAGCAATGTACAAGGGTCTCAATTTTTCCACATCCTCACCGATGCTTGTTGCTATTATTATTATTACTATTATTAGTATTATTATTATCATTTTGAGACAGACTCTCACTCTAATGCCCTGGCTAGAGTGTCGTGGCGTCAGCCTAGCTCACAGCAACCTCCAATTCCTGGGCTCAAGCGATCCTCCTGCCTCAGCCTCTCGAGTAGCTGGGACTACAGGCATGCACCACCATGCCCGGCTGATTTTTTCTATGTACATTTTTAGTTGGTCCAGCTAATTTCTTTCTATTTTTTTAGTAGAGTTGAGGTCTCGCTCTTGCTCAGGCTGGTCTCGAACTCCTGAGCTCAAACAATCCGCCTGCCTCAGCCTCCTCGAGTGCTAGGATTACAGGCTTGAGTCACCGCGCCCAGCAGTTGTTGCTATTATTATTATAGCCATCTTAATAGTAGTTGTGAAATGGTATCTCATTGTGGTTCTGATTTGCGTTTCTTTAATGACTAATTATGTTGAGCATCTTTTCATGTACTTATCACAATTTGTGTATACTCTTTGGAGACTTGTCTATTCAAGTCTTTTACCCATTTTTTAATTGGGTTGTTTATCTTTTTGTCACTGAATTGTAGGAGTTTCTTATATAGATAATAAATCCTTATATAGATACTAAATCTGGGTACTAAATCCTTATTAGATACATGATTTGCAAATATGTTTTCCCACTCTGTGGGTTGCTTTTACAATCACTTGAGAGTGTACTTTGATGAAAAAAGTTTTTAATTTTGATGAAGTCCAACTTATTTATTTTTTATTTTGTGGCTTGTGCTTTTGGTGTCATATCTAAAAAAAAATTCATTGCGAAATCTAAGCTCGTAAAGTTGTTCCTTTACGCTTTCTTCTGAGAGTTTTAGGATTTTAACTCTTATATTTAGATCATTGACGCATTCTGAAATAATTTTTGTATTTGATCTGAGGCAGGAGTCCATCTTCATTCTTTTGTATGTGGATATCCAGTTTTCCCAGCAACATTTGTTGAGACTATTCCCCGTTCAAAGGACTTGGCACCCTTCTCAAAGATCAATTGGTCTTAGATGTATGGGTTTATTTCTGGGGCCTCAATCCTATTCCGTTGATCTATATGTCTGTCTTTATGCCAACACCATGCTGCTTTGATTGCTATAGCTTTATAGTAAGTCTTAAAATCAGAAAGTGTGAGTTCTCCAACTTTGTTCTTTTTTTATTTCAAAATATTACAGAGATACAAACGTTTTGGGTTACATGGATCGCTTTTGTAATGCTTGAGTCAGGGTTATAAGTGTGCCTGTCACCCAGGTAGTGCTCATTGTGCCCATTAGGTAGATTTTCGCCCATCCCCTCCTCCGCCCTACCCTCTGCTTGATTTCCACTGAGTTTTACTTCCCTCTGTGTACATTGATTAGTCCAATTTAATAGCAAGTACATGTGGTGTTAGTTTTTCCATTTTTTAGATATTCACTTAGGATAATGGTCCCCAGTTCCATGCAAATTGTTGCAAAAGGCATTAATTCATCCTTTTTATGGCTGTGTAGTATTCCATAGTATATATGTACCACATTTTGTTAATCCACTCATGACTTGATGAGCACTTATGCTGATTCCACATCTTTGCAATTGTGAATTGTGCTGTAGTAAACAATCGCATGCAGGTGTCTTTTTGATAAAATGACTTCTTTTCTTTCAGGTAAATACCCAGTAGTGGGATTGCCGGATCAAATGGTAGGCCTACTTTTAATTCTCTGAGGAATCTCCACGCTGTTTTCTGTACAGGTTGTACTAATTTGCAGTCCCACCAACAGTGTATAAGCGTTCCTTTCTCTCTGCATCTATGCCAGCATCTATTGTCTTTGGACTTTTTAATAAAAGCCATTCTAACTGAGGTTACATGGTATCACATTGTGGTTTTAATTTGCATTTCCCTGATGATTAATGATGTTGAGCATTTTTTCATAGGTTAACTGGTCATTTGTCTATCTTCTTTTGAAAAGATTCTGTTCATTTCTTCTGTCCACTTTTTTATTTTTTTAATTTTTATTTATATTATTTCACAGTATTACAGGGGTACAAACACTTTGGTTGAATAAATGGCCTTTGTGAGCCCATCCCCCAGACAGTGTGCACCATATACATTAGGTGTGAATTTACCTCTCCCTTCCTCTGCCCTCCCACCTGCCTGACACCTTATGAGTGTGATTTCCCATATGTGCACATTAGTGTTGATCAATTAGTACCAATTTAATGGTGAGTACATGTAGTGTTTGTTTTTCCATTCTTCTGAAACTTCACTTAGAAGAATGGGCTCCAGCTCCATCCATGATAATACAATAGGTAGTTCATCATTTTTGTGGCTGAGTAGTAGTCCATGGTATACATATACCACATTTTATAAATCCTCTCATGTATTGATGGGCATTTGGACTGTTTCCTCATCTTTGAAATTGTGAATTGTGCTATTATAAACATTTGAGTACAGATGTCTTTTTTTACAGAATATCTTTTTTTTCCTTTGGTAGATGCCCACTACTGGGATTGCTGGATCAAATGGTAGTTCTACTTGTAGCTCTTTGAGGTATTTCCAAATTGTTTTCCACAGAGGTTGCACTAATTTGCAGTCCCACCAGCAGTGTAAGAGTGTTCCATGGGTGGTCTTGGAACCAATCCCCCATGGATACCAAGGGACAACTGCATATCATTCAAGATACTGTCATGAAATATATGGCACACTCAAATTAGGTAAATGAGAATAGTTTAATAAATAATATTTACAAATTTGTTAGCTGGGTATAGACAAACCAACAAAGGGTATTGATGGATCCCATGCTTAGCAATATCAGGGGAAACATTACTACCCTTAGGCTTGAGAGGGTAAGAGGGAACAGTTATCATTACCTGGAGAGAGTAGCTATAGGAAAGGTGTTGTCAACTTCAGTTGAGAAAGGCAGTCAACTCACAGAGGTCCATAAGGTCTTTCTTTAATCTCCTGGTAGGTCTTCCCATTTGTCAAACCCAACTCAAATGTAGAGGGCCAGGAATGTCATTGAAATAGTGTATTAAGATCAGCCTCCCTAGGTTTGTGGTACAGTGGAGATGGTTTTAAGTGGCCTTAAAAAATAGCAAAAAGAATATATCCAGCATGGAGAGCGGTATCTTATAAAGAAAACAGGTTTCTGAGAAAGTGAGAAAGGAGCAGATGTAGAGAAAAGTGGAGAGATTTTCCTTTAATTGGAAAATAAACTCCCCTCCACAGTAATAAGAGAGAAGAGGGAACATTCAATGTGTTGCCAGTGGACTTATAAATACGATGGCAGGAAGTTGATGGGATTATTTACGATAAGATGTCTTGTTTTCTCTGCAAAGTACAAACTACCATCTCTTAAGAGTAAAGGATGTGAATGAGAACAGTAGGGGTCTGAGAAGAGAGTTGAAAATGCATCAAAAGTTATTGAAAGGAGTTGGAGGACAAGCTGATCAGAGAAATGAAGTCAGTTGGCCAGCCATCCCCAAAGCCCAGATGAGCTTAGTCAACTTGAATTTAAAGTGGACACACATCTGATTAGTTTTTTGATTTTCTCCAGTTGCTCTTAAAATATAATCCTTTAAAATACTTACAAATATTAATATTATTTTTTAAATACCCACAACAATCCCACAAGGTAGGCATTGTTATCCATGTTTCACAAGTAAGAACACTGAGATTCAAAGACATTAAATGATTTACTAAGATTCACCCAGTTAATGGTATGTTAGGACTTGACCCAATTCTTTATGCATCATGCTAGAATCATCTCAGTCAACAAACACTGGTATGAATGACTGCAAATTATTTCCCTAACAAAATATAAGCAAGAAGAGAAAACAGGTAGAACTTCATAGTCAAAGGAGGACAGGAAAATAGAAAGCAAGCATGTGAGAAGGAATGGAAGACAAAGTGGATTCTGAACAAATAGCAAACCCAGGACAAGATTATTTATTGGTCAATGGTGCTCTGGGTCATGAGGTCATATAAAGCCCTTCTCATGAATTATTGGTATCATGCATACTAAAGTACACATAGAAGGAAACCTGATGAGAAGATATCACAGTCTCTGAGGTCATACATATTTTTTATGAGGTTTGTGTTACCTTGTTATGTAGGGTGATTATATTTCAAACTAAAACATTTGAAGTGAAAAAATTAAAATTACATGCTTTCTGGTCATGATATTTATTGACCAGAAAGTTGGACCAATTTCACTGATAAAATTTAAAAATTTTATATTCAAACTATTTTCAAATATGAAATTCTTTTAAAAATAACATTATTTTCATGTAAAAAAACCCTTTAAAATTATTTTCCAAAATTTAAAAATACATAAGCAGAACATTCTTGGTATATATTCATGCACTTAAATCAGTTTGTTAGCTGTATCTATTTCTAATGCCATGTCATTGACATTTTTTCTACAAATGTGTTTATTCAAAGAGTTTATTAGAATCACCTACAATATTCTTCAAAGTTGCAGTTAATAAATTTGAAAGTTTTGATTACTTTAATTAGTTCTTTTCTGAAGACTATATTTTTAATTGAGAAAATATTCTTTTTATAGACACTGAGGTATCTAGTAAGTTTAGAGCAAGTTCTGCTAATTAGAATATTCTCAATTCTAATTGTTTTACTGAAAAATGTATAAATATCTCAGCATAAATATTTTGAAGGGTACTGTCTTTTTGCTTCCATTTAAGGTTCTTCAAAAAATATTTTTACATGATAAAACTCATTAGCCAGGCGTGGTGGCACATACCTGTAGTCTTAGCTACTAGGTAGGCTGAAGTGGGAGGATCACTTGAGCCTAGGAGTTTGAGGCTGTAGTGCACTACAATCGTGCCTGTGAACAGCCACTGCACTCCAGCCTGGGCAACATAGTGGGACTCCCATCTCTAAAAAATGTTTTCTGTGCTTATGATTGTTTTGAATGGTTCACCAAATTTAAACGCTACAAAATCAAGGCTTTCTCAAGTTTATTCAATTCCAGTATGGATTATAAATTTATTGAGTTAAAATTAGAGATGAATCAAATTAAGATATTACCAAGTGCAGTTATAAAATGTCAAAATTAAAACTTGTACGCAATTTAGGCCCTCATCATATAATCTGTTAGCTGACAAATTTCGATGTCTTCCTATATACAAGTTTTGTTTCCATAATTGCAATTTTTAAGAGCTTCAGAAGCTGAAATTTTTTGGTACTCCATTTCTTGAGTACTTTGATGAAAGATTTCCAAATGATTTTAAACAAAATGTAACCTAAATTTAAATGACTTGTTTATAATAATATTCAATACTCTCTAGGACACTTGAGCTAATTAACGAAGTACTTTTTTAAGGGCTCAAACATTTTTAAAATCTGAGTCACGACTGGAAACAAAAAGAGGATCATGTACTGCCATGCTAAAATTTTCTTGCCTATGCTCCACATCAGATTTGTCACAAAACTTTGCAATTCAATTATTCTAAATGTGTATATGTAAATACATTTGCAAATGTTGACAACTATTGCTTCTATTTCAATTTGTAGATTATCACAGTGTAGATACAATGATGAATTATATATGCTCTACAACCAATTCCAAGTGCATTTCTGTTCCATGGGTTTCTTAATTTAGTAAGAACATCGCTTTTACTAAGATAATTATATTCCACCTAAATTTGTATTTGTGTTACATCACAAAATGTTTCATCTTCAATACTGGATTTTTAAACTGAATTTACAAATAAGTATTATCATTAAAGTCAGATGTTTCACCTTTAACAAGATGAATTTGCAAAACCTATAATTTCCATAAATTGGATGAAAAAATTAGGCCATTATTGAAATTAACCAATTTTCCATTTGAAGCATCTGATGTCACTGATATAAAACAGGCATCATTTAACTGTTTGCAAAAATCTTTTTCTGATAATGGAGCTGACCCATTGACACCTATCACTTCACTCTTTGTACTTGCATGGGAAAACATGAAATTGAAAATGAATGAAATTACTTTAGAGGAATCATTACTCGATCTAATTGAAAAGCAATGCTGCACAAAATGCTATGTAAATTCACCTTCTGCAGCTAACTTTTGAAATAGATGCTGCTGTTTTTTAAGCAGATTTGGGTCAGTGATATCACTATGGCTTTCCAGTTCGATGGTAAGTGTTGACAAACATTTTGATCAGTTTATACGGTCACCATCTTTTTTTTTGAGAAATAGAAATTTAGTACTCAATTATTCATAGAACATGTATTCTTTTTTTCATTATCATTGAAAATTCATTGCTGTAAAGAGGCTATATTTGCAAAATAAAACAGCATTGCCAAACAGAAAAACAAGTACATAGTTGTAGATTTACACCTTAACATAAATAACAAAACTACTGCAGCAAGAGTGTTTAAATGGTTTTCTCTGTGCTCTACAGAAGGACTGTTCAGCCTCCATTTGCCATGTGCTTTTCACTTACAGCTAATCCGTAGTTTCTCACATTTCTTACTGACTCTGAACTGTTGGCAGCTTTATGCATCTTGCTAACTGTGGCGTATGCCACAGCAGAAGTGACTGACCAACAGATGCAACAGCATCAAATATACCACCTGAGACCAGGAATTAGCAATCTCTAACCAACGAAGACCAAGAGAACTTTGTTTACAAGCAAGCTCCTTACAGGCTGTCCTTGAAACAGAGATGTTTGTTACCTAGCATCTGGATAGAGTTTTCATGTTTCACATGTAACCATGTGAAAACTCTATATACTGCCCATACATCTCAAACACTACTACATGAGACAATTCTATGCTTTGCAATCTACTTATTGAATCTGTAGATTGCCTTGGGCAGTATCATCATTTTAATGATATTGATTCTTCCAATCCATGAGCATGGAATGTTTTTCTATTTGTTTGTGTCATCTATGACTTCTTTCATCAGTATCTTGTAGTTCTCCTTGTAGAGCTCTTTCACCTCCTTAGTTAAATGTATTCCTAGGTATTTAATTATTTTTAATTTGTAATGATTATTTAATTTGTAAATATTATTTAATTTGTAATAATTTAATTTGTATTATTTAATAATAGCTACAAATTATTTTGTAGCTATTGTAAATGGGATTGAATTCTTGATTTGGTTCTCTACTTGATAGCTATTGGTATATAGAAATGCTACTGGCCGGGCACAATAGCTCACACCTGTAATCCTAGCACTCTGGGAGGCTGAGGCAGGAGGATTGCTTAAGGTCAGGAGTTCGAGACCAGCCTGAGCAAGAACAAGATCCCGTCTCTACTAAAAATAGAAAAATTAGCCAGGCACGGTGGCGCATGCCTGTAGTCCCAGCTACTCGGGAGGCTGAGGTAGTAGGATTGCTTGAGCCCAGGAGTTTAAGGTTGCTGTGAGCTAGGCGGATGCCACGGCACTCTAGCCCAGGTGACAAAGTGAGACTCCATTTCGAAAAAAAAAAAAGAAAGAAAGAAAGAAAAAAATGCTACTGATTTTTGTATGTTGATTTTGAAACTTCACTGAAGTCATTTATCAAATCTAGGAGTTTTTTGGAGGCGTCTTTAGGGTTTTCTACATATGAGATCTTATCATCAGCAAACAGAGGTAATTTGACTTCCTCTTTTCTAACTTGGATGCCTTTTATTTCTTTCTCTTGAATCCAAAAGGTGGGAGGGGTGGGAGATGTGAGAGATGAAAAATTACCTATTGGGTACAATGTACACTATTTGGGTAATGGGTACATTCAGAGCCCAGACTTCAGCACTATGCAATATATCTATGTAACAAAGCTGCACTTGTACCCCCTAAATATATAAAAATTCTAAAAAAGAAATCTACTTTACCTGATATTAATATACCCACTCTTGCTTTTGTTGTTGTTGTCATTGTTTTTAATATTTGCATGGTACATTGTCTTTCATCCTTTTACTTTCAACCTACCTATGTCATTGTATTTGAAGTGAGTTTCTTGTAGACAGAATATAGTTGGATCATGGCTTTTTTAATCCGCCCTTCCAGTCTCTGTTTTTTAATTGGTGTATTTAGACTATTTTCATTTAATGTAATTATTGATATGTTAGGGCTATATACTGCCATTTTATTATTTCTTTTTTGTTTCTTATTTTTTATATTTCTCATTCTTCTATTTCTCTTTTTTAACCTTCAAATGGGTTACTTGAACATTTTTTATGTTTTTATCTTTATTTATTTATAGTCTTTTTGAATGTTTCACTTTGTATAATTTAGTAACAGCCAAGGAAGTCCACTCTCCTTACCACTCATATTCACCATTGTACTAGAAGTTCCAGTCAGTCTCTTAAGGCAAGAAAAAGGAATGAAATGCATACAGATTGGAAAGGAAAAAATAAAACCATCTCCACTTTCAGATGACATGCTGTCTATGTAGAAAATTCCAAATAATTAACAAAATAAAAATTCTTAGAAATAACAAGTGAATTTATCAAAGCCTCAGGAACAAAATCAACACACAAAAATTAATCTCAATTCTGTATACTTAAGTGCACATATAGTAGTAACATTCACTGGATGTTGGGCAGATGGGAAGGGGGAGTGATAAGGGAGACCCTCATCAACTTAATACTAACCTATTACCTGGCTTCTGCAATTGCATCAACCACCTGAGACCCCACCCCTCGGACCACCCCAACCTAACAGAAGTGGGAAAAACCCAGTAGATGGGGCTCAGAATTTGGTGGTGAGACCTCTCTGAGCCCATTGGTGAATAAACCTTGATTCTCCGACTCTCCGTGTGCTGTTTGGTTTGTCCTCGGAAACACCTGCTGTAACACTTGTCGTAACAGGAGGAGGGGATGGGTATATACAACCCTAATGGGTGCGGTGCGCACCGTCTGAGGGATAGACATACTTGAACTTCTGACTCGGGTGGGGCAAAGGCAATATACATTTGTACCCTAAACATTTGTACCTAAACATTTGTACCCTCATAATATTCTGAACTTTAAAAAAAATAAATTAAAATAAAAAAATTCTATGTACTACTAACAAACATGTGGAAACTGAATTAAAAATTCAATACTATTTACAATTACTCCAAAGGGGATGAAATACATAGATATAAATCTAACAAAGGATTTGTGGAAGCAAGGCCTTTGGCCCCATAAAGGTTGGTGAAAAAAATCACTCACCTGAGACAGATTGATTAATAGAAGAAAAAGACATATAAATTTATTTTAACATGTATACGCAGGAACATTCAGGATGAAAACTCAATTCCTCAATGATACAGAGGTTTTTAAAAAGTGGGGGCTTGGATTGTAGCCAAACAGGTTTTAGGGGCAAGACAGGTTACAGGAGGGAGAAAGGAGACTTGGCTAGCAAAGGTGGTCTTTTTATGTAGATAAAGCCTCACAGGTGGCAGCCCTCAGAGAAAATAGATGGTAAATGTTTCTTTTCAGACCTTTAAAGCTATCAGACTCTCAGTTAATCTTTCCTAGCTCAGTAAGGATAGACCTGGCTGCATTAATGGAGATTCTCTACAGATGCAAATTTCCGCTCACAAAAGACAGTTTTGTAGCATTACTTCCATCTGTGAGACCTATGGCTGCCATCTCAAAATACGTCAAACAAATACATTTTGGGGTAGAATATTTCTAATTTACTTTGCATTCACAGCATTTGTGTCCTGAAAATTATAAAATGCCGATGAAAGAAATCAAAGAAGGACTAAATAAAAAGTGTCTCATACTGTGTTCATGGATTGGAAGACTCAACATAATAAAAATGTGAATTCTCCCTAAATTGATCTATAGAGTAATGCAATATTTATCAAAGTCCCAGCAGGGATTTCTGTAGACATAAAGAAGAGTATTCTAAAATCTATATGAAATGACACAGAATCTAGAATAGTTAATCTTAAAAGGGAAGAATAAAGTGGGTAGAACCACTCTATCCCATGCTAAGACTTACAATATTGCTATAGTAGTAAAGATAGTGTAGTATTGGCAGGTGAATAGACACATGAATCAATGAAACAAAATGGAGAACTCAAGAACAGACCTACACAAATATGCCTAACTGATCTTTGAAAAAGGTGTAAAAGCAATTTGTAATAGTGTCTGAATCCACTTTTGACGTTTGACCACTAACAGCTTTTAGGCCCCACCTCTTTCCCTTCCCCTTTTCTTCTATATCTAAGCAAGCTGATAAGAAAGCTGGGGCACTGCCTCCCTTGGCACCACCCAGGAAGGTCAAACCAAAAAAACTCCTGCTCATACATGGGAATCCTCACTTCAGCCCCATCTCCTAACCATAATAAAAATCCACAGTTACTTCCCCCTTCCCTCTCTTATGCCATTTCAGACTAGCATGGGTGTCTGCCCTGCTCTCTCCCCAAAATTCTATTATACAAATAATATTAATAAAACTTTCCATACTCTCTTAATATGTGTGTCCATGTGTGTGTGTGTGATCAGTCTCAACATCTGAACCAATTTTGAGTGGGAGGTTGATCCTGCTCTCTCTGGAGCAACCACAAAACAATTGGTACTGGGAGTGGGATTGTGTATCATATCACTATACACTTATCAGAATGTCTAAAATAAAAAAATAGTGATAACATCAAATGCTGGCAATGATACAGAGAAACTGGGGCACTCGCACGTTACTGGTGGGAATGTAAAATGGTACAACCACTCTGGGAAAGAGTATGGTAGTTTCTTATAAAAACTAAACATGTGCTTACTATGCAACCTAGATAGTGCTTTCTTGGGCATGTTTACCATTTGAAAAAAATTTATTGTACACACAAAGACTTTTACTAAAATAGCCATAGAATCTTTATTCATAACAGCCCCAAACTGGAAACAACCCAAATGTCAACCAACTGATGAATGGATAAACAAAGTGTGGTACATCCATACCATGGAATGGTATAAAAAGGAACAAACTACTAATACATACAACAAGTTAATTGACTCTCAAGGGAATGATGCTGAGTTAAAATAAATAAATACACAAATAAACAAATAAAGCAATTCCAAAAGGTTATATCCTGCATGATTCCATGTATACAACATTTTTGAAATGACAAAATTACAGAGATGTAGAACCGATTAGTGATTGCCAAGGTTTGGGGGAGGGTGCAGATGCAGGAGGAAGGGAGGTGAGGGTGGTTATAAAAGAGTAATACAAGGGGTCCTTATTACAGAATTCTTTTGTATCTTGATTGAAACTACTGCTGCCAATATCCACACACTGCTTGGCCGGGGCTGGGGTGCAGGGCAAAAGTGGGACACATTGCTCATGAGAGAAAATTCCTGAAGGTCAGTACCAACCCTAAGAGTGACTAGTGAGGTGACTTGCTGATAGCTGTCATCTGGAGCCCGTGGCAGGGTTTCCTGTTTCCTGGGGCAAACAGTAGAGAGAAACTGATTTGGGGGGTGGGCTTGCTATTCCATTGTTGTTTCTAATAAACTCGAGTTTTCTTGATATTCAGGAGAAATGGAGACACTTGGTCTTTTGGTATGCTTCCCACTCTGAACACATTTATATGAAAAAATATGGTAGAAGTTAAGGAAGAGAGGAGATAAGAAGGCTCAGAGCCCCTGGTGAGAATTTCTGCCAGAATCCTTCATCTCAATCTGACCATATGCTCCTAGATAGAGTATGGTCCTGGAAAAGAGATTCACACTAGGATGTCTGATCACTTTAGCCAGATATAAGTGATTTTGAATCCTGCTTTCCCATTTCTCCTTCCTTGTCCATTGTCTTTGGTTCACACTTCTTCTGTTCAAATAAAAGCATTTCTTCTTCAAATGCTTCCTATACTTAGGACCTGCTATGTTGCAGCTTTCTTTTATTATTATAATGAGAAAGTCCATCCCTATTCTTGTTCCTGCCTCAAAGACAGGCACCTATCAACGGGACAATTTCTTAAGAGAAGTATTCCATCAGAACCAACAACCTCCCAGACAGATATCATGTAAAATTAGTCTGGGAAACATGTCCATTTTTCTTGAGAATATTTAATATTGTACATGTATTTGCACAGGTACTGTTCTTACATACCTCACCACAGGCCTAATATCATCTTTGTTTTACAGGAGCGACCCCTAAGTGGGCAGAAGTTTGAGAAAGTATCTGCCACATGAAGTTTCTTATGCAAATAAAATTCAAGACATCCCCTTCAACACACATACAGGTTACTTACCCAGATGTAGATATGGGATTCCACCCAACCCTGTCATCATTCTTCCAAACTGAAAAATCAGAAAAGTGGCAAGTCTAAAAGAGAAAAAAAGAGGTGTATACTTCCATGAAAAAATAATTCTATTGGGGGAGGTGTTTATGAAAGTCAACCAAATCCTCAATAATAGTTTATTTTGAAGTCTTCTGGAAATAACTTTCTTCAAAAGTCTCTGGCCCCAAAGTTCCACTGTTAGCTGAGCAAGTGTTTCTCCACGCTGCCTTTTATACTCAGAAGAATTCACAACACTGGCATTTGCAATCACGGTCAAGCATACCTGATTCACTTAGACAATATGCCACATTGGTAGACAGTTACAAGGAGAAAACCATAATTGTGTTGATGACAATAATGGAGGACAATTGTGAAAAATTCCAGGATATTGCATTCTTCTCGGTGAAGCATGAATAATCCATCACTTGTAAATTTTAAGAAAATGTGCTCTAGACAACTTAAAATTTTCCCTCACACTTGCTTCTCTTCCCTCACTGTTCTCCAAGTCTCTTAATGGCAGTAGACACTGTTACCTTCTGCCTTTCTCAGCACTGCTCATTGTGAACTGGGGAGACCTTCACCCAGTCCTGCTGCATTCCCAGCCAGACAGCAATGGGAATTTCTGCCACCAACAGGTGAGTCAAGAGTTACTGATGCAACCATCAACCTAAAATCCTGGGCATCTCCAGCTGTAAAACTGAGCTTTCCCAGCACTTTTTTTTTTTTTTTTTTTTTTTTGAGACAGAGTCTCACTGTGTTGCCCGGGCTAGAGTGAGTGCCGTGGCGTCAGCCTAGCTCACAGCAACCTCAAACTCCTGGGCTCAAGTGATCCTCCTGCCTCAGCCTCCCGAGTA
>CAUYRB010005822.1:0-24531 GCA_963574695.1 Propithecus perrieri
AGTTTGAGGTTGCTGTTAGCTAGGCTAACACCACGGCACTCACTCTAGCCAGGGCAACAGAGTGAGACTCTGTCTCAAGAAAAAAAAAGAAATAAAAACTGATTATAATACCACTGCTTCATATGTCTGTGTCTTTGTTCATGTTTCATCCAACTGCTAAGAATGAATCTTTTAGGAGTTATACCTGCCTCACGCTAGACCTAAGGGCTCATGATCTAGACTTGCATAATACCTCGTTCATATCTTTGCGATTTCACACTCCTATTTGATAGTCTGTTATCCTGCTAGACTCACTCTGGTCTTGGAGAATAGAATTTTAATCATTTTTTGATCAATTAAAACATTATTAAGCGGAGAGTTATATTCAATAAAAGTTGTGGACTGGAGTCAACATTTAATATTGTAAAGTTATATTATGCAATTGACCCCTGAACAACATGGGGCTTAGGGACACTGAACCCCTATGCAGTAAAAAATCCATGTTTAACCTCTGACTCCCCCAAAACTTAATTACTAATAGCCTACTGTCAACCAGAAGCCTTACGGGTAACATAAACAGTTCATTAAGACTTATTTTGTATGCTATATATATCATGTACTGTATTACAATAAAGTAAGCTAGAGAAAAAATGTTTTAATAAAATCCCGAGGAAGAAAAAATCTATTTACAATACCGTACTGCGTTTATCGATGGCATAAATTTACATCATCTATTTATGAGATGAATCATCTCTCTGAAACAGCAGCCACTACAGCTGCAGGCCTTAATCTCTAGTACATATCAAGCAACGCACCTTTTCTTGTAGCATCATAACTTGTCCTTGCTCCTTGGGAGCACTTCCAGGATCACTAGTGGCACCTTCGTATGGGTCCTGTGGCGTTATTCAAGGTTTACGGTATTGCGCTAAACACAATGAAAAATACAGGAGAACCTCCAGAGACCGCTTTTTGCTGTGATATGCAATTTGCTAGAGAGACAAACTGCTCACATGGAGATGGCTAGTGTCACACAGTGTTTTAAGAGGATACTGGCAACATCTGAGCTCATCTCAGTAGCAAAAGGAGGTGGCAACAAAAATTATTACAGTTGTACAGTATGTGCCGTAGTTAATTTTATGCAGTTATGATTTAATACTGCACCTTTATGTTTGTTTACATTTCTCTCAACTGCGAAGGGCACCAACTATGGTCTGTACGTGTTTGTGTATTTATTTTTTAGAAATCTACCCACAAAATTCAAACCCATGTAGATCAAGGGTCAACTGTACTTTTAATTTGGTGGAAAAATTCTCTTGCATCTTGGATTCTATGTTATAGGCTAGAAAACTGTGCAATTAGAATGTGTTATAGATTGAATGTATATTCCCAAAGAGCTATGTTGAAATCCTAACATCTAGTAACTCAGAATATGACCTTATTTGAAAATAGGGTCATACATTGCAGATATAATAGAAATAAATATTAAGTATCAAAAATTTAATTTATTACTGCTCAATAAGTTAACAATTATAAATTAAGATGAAGGTACTCAGTAAGTAGGATACATATATACATTGAGTTTTTTTCCCCCTTGAGGTGAGGATTCATATATATTCTAAGACTGGGTTTCCACTGATAGAAGCTTGTGAACTACAGAATATGAACTACAGATCACAAAAGAAGTTAAATAGCCTTCATAGTGATGTAATCAAACCTTTCATCACTTTAATGCACTATTTTTCTAAAGCTAACTTGATTTTTATGTTCTTAACCACACCTGCAATGCACTTATATTATGTATGTAAACCCATTATCAATTGTTGGGGAAATATAATTAAAACCAAAATCTTCTCCCAACCCAGAAATTCTCTCCACAACAGTAATAGAGAAAGAAAATTATTTTATCATTGAATAAGCATTAAATTAGAATATGATGCATATCACAGGCAATCGTTAAGAGATTGCAAAGACAGAAAGAAACCTTGCCCTTTTATACAGCTGAGCAGATACTACCCATTGTATAGATATTTTCAAGGTACACAGTAACTAGTCCTCTAGTAAGAGGACTTGAAAACACCATTTGTCAAACATAATTCATCCTAAATTCACCTGTATCCATCTGTGTTAGCTAATTGGCTTTATCTGGAGAAACAAAGAAGAAACAAGTGTTGTATCTTTATTATAGGAGGTGGTTTTGCAGCTTGGACAAAGGGGTACCCTAATGTTAGGGGCCTACCCTATCAGAAACTAGGTGTAAGCTATTATCTTTTTGATATTTACATTTCAAAGAGACGACTACCTGGTCCTTGAGAAAGACATTCCTGGGCCATAAGCTGACAAAAGGCCCTATCTGGTTTTCAAAAGAATTTGAATACATTTCAAAGAAAGGAGAAAGTTCTTAGAATTGCATGTTTTCTAAAGTAAATGCTCTGAGATGAGGGTGAGAAGTCTCTTCATTTCGAAAGGAAGAGTCAAGCTTCTTGTTTTTAATTTTTATTTGTCCTTAGGAAATATTTCATTTTCAAACTCTTTTTTCCAATTCGAGTCTTCAATCACTCAAAAATATTTTCAAATCCTTGTTTTGTTTAAAAAGGCACGTTTTATTATATTAATCAAAGTAAGTAATAAATATTGTTAATTAAAACTAAAATATTCAAGTTATTTTTATTATTTAAGATTAAAAATAAATGGGATCACATTGAAAAATAGATTTTATTAACTTTTAATGCTATAATCTTTGTTAAGTTATTGTGTTAGCACGATTGATTGAGATGTTAATGTGTCTTTTGTTCAGGGTTGAATATTCTCTCGACTAGACCACTATCTAGTCTTTCGCAGTTCCTTGAAACAAGGCTATTTCAGTTACAGGGCCAAAAAATGAAATTACTTCAATAAAATCCTTTTCTTGTCTTCTTTCAGTTCTTTGAGAGCTTAATCTAGATTTTCTGGAGGGAGGAGGATGCTGTGAAAGAAACAGCAAACCGTGGAGCCGGATGTGCCTGTGCTCACCTCACAGGGACAGCTCCCTAGCCTTACCTCGTGTTCCCACGGAGACAGGCACTGGGTAGCAGAGATCCCAGCCTGGGTGAGTGCGGGCAAATGACACACAGGCTCTCATCTTCAAGGGACCTGAGATGCCATCATGTGATTAGAGTTGAGGCTTGTGGGGATCAGAGTATAAGTGGAGAACTGCCCTCAAACGGGTCGACTGAGTCTGTAGAATCAATTGTGTTTCTTTATCCATCCCCAAATACATAATCACTACAAATATACTGAGGAACCAGAAGTCCCACATTGGTTTCCCAACCTTTAATTAAGGCTATTATGGTGGGAGGGGCCAAGTAGAAGTTCTTGAAAATGTTCATTTTAACTTTCCCCTGTCATGATAAAAATCAGAAGAAATGTTTAATTTTAGGAAAACTCCCATAGATTAGTAGCAACATCAAAGACATAATCCATGCTGGAGAGGTAGTTTCCTTCATATTTCTTGTATTGACACATATCACCTATGCAGAAACCAGTATCTGGCTAGTCTGTGGAGAAGTAACCATGCAAGTGCAAGAGAATAGTTGGACGCTGCTTAGGAGGCTATTACACAAGTCCAGGTAAATTGACACGGTGGTTTGGATTAAGGTGATAGTAGAAGTGGTATTTGGAAGTCGTCAGGATTAGGATATATTATATTTTGAAGGCAAAACTGACAGGACAGGACTCGCTTAATGATTGGAAGTGCAGTGTAAAGAAAACAAAGCAGTTAGGATATCAACATTTTTTATCTCAACGTTGTGATAAATGATAGTGCTACTTCCTGAAATGGGAGCAGTGATGTGAAGCAGGAGGAAGAAGGAGTTTGGAATTGGACTTCTTAGTCCATTCGGGCTGTTGTACAAAAACAACAACAACAACAAAAAAAAAAACAATGACAACAAAACCCAAAAACTCTGTGTGGTTTATAAACAACAAAAATTTATTTCTCACAGTTCTGGAGACTGGAAAGTCCAAGATCAAGATGTCAGGAAATTTGGAGTCTGTTGAGGGGCCTTTTCCAGGTTCATGGATGGCATCTTCTAGCTGTGGCCTCACATAGTGGAAGGGGTGAAGGAGCTCCTGTGGGCCTGTTTTTATAAAGGCAGTAATCCCATCCATGAAGGCTCTTCCCTCCTGACCTAATCACCTCCCAAAACGCCCTAACACTTAATAACTTCGCCTTGAAAGTTAGGATTTCAACACATGAATTTTAAGGGTATACAAATATTCAGACATTAGTAACTTCTTAACATAGAAATTTCTAAATACATCCTAATAGGGATGCGAGATAGAATTAGATACACTGGTCAAAAACTTGGAGAAAAGGTAGGGCTTTGGATATCTACTAGGGAATCTTTAGCATGGAGGCTATATTTAAAGCCATAGAATTGGATGACATTATTTAGAAAATATGTGTAAATAGAGAAGATGGGTTATAAGGATTGGAACCTGGTTTGATCCATCTTTTAAAAGTCAGGAAGAAGATAAGGAGAAAAGAAAAAGATGAAGAAGGAATATTTAGTGAAGTAAGAATATGTTGTTCCCAGCAAAAGAATGAAAAACATTTCAACTGTGCTAAATGCTGATGAAAAATCAAGAAAGGTAAAGATTGACAAAAGACTGTGGTTTTGACTATATGAAAGTTTTAATTACTTTTGCAAGTACTTTTTAAGTGAAAAACTGGGAGAGTAGTTCAGAAAGAGAACATGTGATGTAGGTTTAATATACCAAGTGTATGCAATTATTTTGAGTTTTGTTATAAAGAAGAAAAGAGAGAAGAGGTGGTAGTTAGTAGGGGGGCATGAGGTTTCAATAGTTTTTATTTTTTGTTATTTTTTTCAAAAAACATAGAGTTATAGTATGACATATAGCATGATTTATAGATATCTATACCTAAATCTATCCATATCTGTCTATATTTATTTATGTACATACACGTAAGATAGAAATGATAGAGAAGTTGGTAATTCAGGAGAAAACAGAAAAAAACCTTAAAAGCTAATCCAAGAAGGGAGAAAATACAGTGCTGGTTTGAGCCTTATCTAGAAATAAGTAAATTTTTATTGTATTAATTTTCTTTTTTAAAGTATTTAACTTTTTAATTGGCACATAATAATTGGGTATATTTATGGTGTACAGTGTGATGTTTTGATACATGTTTGCAATGTAAAATGATGAAATAAGGCTACTTAACCAATTCCTCTCCTCACATACTTATTATTTTTGTTATGAAAACATTTAAAATCTACTCTTTTAGCAATTTTTAATTATACAATACATTATTTATTATAGTCACCACTCTGCAATAGATCACTAACGCGTATTCCTCCTCTCAAACTGAAACTTTGTACCCTTAGATCAACGTCTCTCCTTTCCCCATTCACATCCCGCCCCCCCAGCCTCTGGTAATCCTTAATTTTTGTATTGCTGCTGTAACAAATTACTACCAATTTAGTGACTTTAAACAACACAAATTTACCATACAGTCCTGTTGGTCCGAAGTCTTACACCAGTCCCACTGTTAGGTTAAAATCCAGGTGTCAGCAGGGCTACTTTCCTTTCTCGCTCTGGGGGAATCTGTTTCCTTGCCTTTCCCAGCCTTTAGGAGCCACCCACATTCTTTAGCTTGTGACATCCTTCCCCCCTTGTCTAGGTGAGCGACACGTCACATCACTGACCTTTCTTCTGTAGTCACATTGCCCTCTGACTCTGGCGCCTCCCTCTTCCACTTTTAAGGATCCTTGTGGCTACATTGGGCCCACCAAGATAATCGGGATAATCTCCCTGGATCAGGTTATTGATTCAGTCACATTCACAAAGTCCATTTACCACGTAAATAAAGCATATTCATAGGCTCCAGAGATTAGGATGTGGGCATTGGAGGGGGGGTTAATTCCAGTACTACATTCATCTATTATATGTATCTACGAATATAGGTAGGTTTGCATTTTTTGTGACTAAAAAATGAAGCAGTTTTTAGCTTACTGCTTGTAATTTATCATTGAATTAAGACTCAGTTAGCTACAAGTGATCATGGAAAAAGAAATATTGAAAGTTTTATGAAAAAAAGAATTAAATAGTATTTTGGCAAGTGTCAGAAGTGGGAGAGTGAATTGACTAGGCTAGTGTTAGAATTTGAAAATCTTTCCTGAAATTTGGGATGATAAATTTAAGATGAGACTATTCAATACAGTTGAATATTTTCTCAATTGGATTTCACATGTTCACATCAAGTAGGTAGATATTTGGGTTAACCAAGAGAGCAAGATGAGGAACAAGGCACTTGGGGATATATACAGAAGAATGTTCGTTATCATGGACAATTACACCTCAGCTGGACAATAAGAAATGACAATACACGGGCAATAAGGTTCACTAAAACGGTAGATTAGAGCCCCTAATGTGATTGAAGGGTTTTGAAAGTGGTCAGTTCTAGGATAAATGATCAATAAAATCATTAGACAAAAATTAAAAATTTTTGTCAAAAAATCAAAATTAGACAGTAGGGTAATTGGAAATTTAAAAGTCGGAGCTAGTTTAATTCTTAATAAATGCAAAGGCAAAGGTATGACCCTGGAAGTGGGTGCTACAGCTGGGTAGAGGAAATATAGTCAGAAGCTCAGGAGTAAAGAAATCGAGAGGCTGGGTCTGTATTGTCATTTCCCGGTGTCTGTGTGTCCGTATGCACATGTGTGTCTTCTTTCTTCTTTTTTTCTTCTTTCTTTTTTTCCTTCCTTCTTTTCATTGTTTTTACTTTTAATTGAAAAATAATAATTGTACACATTTCTGGGGTATAATGTGATGTGATACATTTATACATTGTGTGATGATTAAATCAGGGCAATTAGCATATCTATATCCCCTCAAACACTTATCATGTCTTTGTGGTGGAAATATTCAAAATCCTCTCTTCTAGCTATTTGAGATGTACAATATCTTATTGTTAACTGTAGTCATCCTACTGTGCAACAGAACACCAGAATTTATTCTTCCTTTCTATTTGTAACTTTGTTCCTTTTGATCAACCTCTCTCCACCAGTGACCCCCTAAAACCTCCCCTTTCTCTGGTAACCACTGTTCTATTCACTACTTCTGTGAGATCAATTTTTTTGGATTCCACATATAAGTGAGATCATTTGGTATTTGTCTTTATATGTCTGACTTATTTTACTGAACATAAAGTCCTCCAGGTTCATCCACATTGTCACAAATGACAGGATTTCACTCATTTTTATGGCTGAATAGTATTCCATTGTGTATATAGACCACAGTTTTTTATCCATTCATTGATGGATTAGGTTGATTCCATATCTTGGCTATTGTGAATAGTGCTACAATAAACATGGAAGTACAGATATCTTTCTGACATACTTATTTCATCTTCTTAAATATATATGCAGGAATGGAATTGCTAGACCATGTGGTAGTTCTATTGTTAAGTTCTATTATTATTTTTTAAAGGAGCCTCTATACTGTTTTCCATAATGGCTATACTAATTTACATTCCCACCAATGGTGTGTAAAGTTCTCCTATCTCCACATCCTCACCAATACTTGTTATCGTTTGTCCTTTTGATAATAGGTATTGTAGCTAGAGTGAGGTGATATCTCATTGTAGTTTTGATTTGCGTTTCCCTGATGATCAGTGATGTTGAGCATTTTTTTATATACCTGTTGGCCATTTGTATGTTTTCTGCCAAGAAATGTCAGTTAAAGTCTTTTGGCCATTTTTAATCAGATTATTTGTTTTGTAGCTATTGAGTTATTTGAGTTCCTTATATATTCTGGACATTAACTCCTTGTCAGATACTAGTTTGCAAATATTTTCTCCCATTCTGTTGTCTCTTCACTCTGTTGATTGTTTCCTTTGCTGTGTAGAAGCTTTGGGTTTAATGTATTTTTTTTCTTCCTTTCTTTTTTATTTCATTGTTTTTATAGCTTTTAGAGGAAAATGTTTTAATACAAAGTTTGAAATATTATTTAAATTGAGTCATTAATATCTATCATACTTAAAGAATGGTATTTAGAATTTTATTTCCAACAATTTTCTTAGTTAACCTTACCATAGGTATTTTGCAATAGGGTAGTTATAGAAGTTATGAAATAGGTATATATACTGAATATACTCATACAAAAAATGTACTAGTCCAAAGAGCTATTATGTCGATGTGAGGACTTTACTCTGATTTGCTAAATTGTTAAAGAGAAAAAGGCTTTTGATATAATTAAATCATATATGAGGATTTTATTCCAAAATGAGGTACTAACCAAGTATAAAATTAACTAATTGTTTGATCATGTCAGCTGACACAGTTGCAGGGCACAAGATGCTTAACCTTGTCTATAAGCTCAGCACCCTGCTGAAATGCCTCAGGCGATGCACATAACTGGGTAGAATAACAGGGCTCAGGAGGAAAGGACAGCCTGGGGACAAGGAGTCCTCACATAAGACATGACTCATTTCTACAGTCCCACATCCTTTAAATGCCTTACTAATTAACAGTGAGACCATCATATATCATGGTACAACAAGCATCTAGGGAGCAGAGCACCATTTTAAAGAGAGATGATTTCTTAGCTCTTATTGAGACATTAAATTCTTTATATTACTCCTTTTTGTTAAAGACATTATTGATATCATACAGAATGATATTTTAAAGTTGAACTCTACTATGAGATTAGGTTCTAACCCTCGGGGATAAATTCCATGATTCTCTAAAATTAATTTATTGTCAAAACTATAATTAATAGCTCACTAAAATCTCCAGAACCATTATAGCAATACAAGAACTCCTAAAGTTCCAACTACATGCTCATAAAACTGTGATTACTTCTTGTCATCGTGCCATCTGGTAGCCTGGTTATAGCTACATCTTAAAACTTATTGGGGATTGGCTGATTTTTGAAGTTTTTTTTCAGTATTCTGATAATTCAACAATTTAGGAATAAAAACATAGTTTTTTCACCTAGAAGCTATAAATTAGTTCTTCATGTATTAAAATGATAATTTAGTTGGTTCTCTTAATATCAAGTACTACTATAAGTACTACATTTAAAATTTATTAAATCACTATTGAGATAAAAGGAAATTATACATAAAGGCATATAAGGGCATTTGGAATAGTATTAATATTTCTGTCAATGTAATTGCCAATAAACTTAAATCTGTCTTTTAAACAAGCTTAAAATTTTTATACAATCTGACATATCTTAAAATAATAATAGAGAAAAGACTGTCTTTCAAGAGAATCTGGGATCTATGTATTGTTCTCAAGTCGGCTGTTGGTGGAGCTGTCAGGTTTTAGTCTGAAAATGTTGCTTCTTGGTGCGTTCATGGCCAACGAATGACCAGACACGCCAAAGTAAGACAAGCACAAAAATGAGGTTTATTGAGGAGAGAAAGATAGGATTATGAGGCAAAAGCAAGATACAGGTTTACAGATCATGGTACATACGCCACAGATGATGACTAGACCCACTGTCACAGCAGGGCAAACAAAAGGAGGGGCAAAAAGAGGAGCTGGTTATGGTCTGCGTCTTGTTTGACAGTGTCCCAATCCGGAGATCCATGGAGGTTCCATGGAGGTCACCATGGAACCACTTTGATTGGACAGTTGGGAGTCACATAACCTGAGTCTTAACTACACATGTAGGTTGTTCTAGGTCAATTTCCGGACTCTGTGGTACCTATATGAGTTGGCCCGTGGGCTAGAGAGCCCTCTGCATTCTTTTGCATCTGGTGTACCAAGTTCTGACTGGCTGATTCATAGGGTGTTCCCTCCTCTCCAGGAATGGCAGTTGCTCGAGAGACAGGATTAGGGTGGGGCAGGACCAAGAAGGGGGCAACAGCACCCACTTTTGTCTCTAGGAGACCTGGAATCCCTTGCTATCTACCTAACAGAGCTATTAAGCCAACAGGGCTGAATGAATAAAACTCCAGCTACCTTTGAGAGGGCGGTTGCAGATCTTTAGATCAGATGAGGATCTATGAAGTAGCATTTGTGGAAAGAAATCAACTGTAAAGTCTGATGAGATAGGTCCCCAGGGATCCATAAATCCATGACCACCACCCTGGGGAGCAGTGTGACATTGTCTGGTCTTCTTGGCCTCTATTTGCTGGTGGAAGTCAAGACCTGCCTCTCAAGTGTTCCTGAGTGGGCAGAGAAACATCCTCATGTTGTTCCAATCTGCCAGCTACTAAGGGAAGTTCACAGGGAAGACCACATCTTCGTCCATGCATGGGTCTGACTCTACAAAAGATATCTTTGTAGCTGGATCACAGCCCCAAGGACGATGCAAAGGAAAATAACCCATCTATGGCTTCTTATGAGAGAATACAAAATGAATATTTACATCCCCTAACAAGACAAAGATAAAAGGAGGAAAGCAGCAACTGGAATTAAGTATTTTGACTTTTAGAATTTAAAAAAATTGCAAAATTTTAAAACTTCATTAAATATTTTGGAGTACAGGCTGATAACTGTAAACCTCCCTCCCCACAAAAAAATAAGGCTTAGAATATTCAGTAGGAAAATGCCTCCATCATAGGAAAAAACGTAAAGATAAAATAGAAGAGGAAGTAAATGTACCTAGATAGGCATGGCCTGATTACCATTATTATCAAAATTTATCTGAGAGATTTTAACAAAAATATTAAGAAAAGAAAAGAAAAGAACGAATAGATGATAAATGAGTTTTTCTAATATTATGATTGCATACTTAGAGTTCAAGAAATGTAAAATTTATTGCATTTAAATATTTTGGTAAAATGACTGGATCTAAAATAGAAAAGAGAAAAATATATTTCATCATAGTAAGAATATAAATTATGATATACACAGAAACACATTTAACAGAGTCCTGGACCTGTAGAAAGTAAAAACTACCATTAATTTTAAAAAGATATTCAAGGAAAAGACACTGTCATTTTTTCATATCCTAAAATGTGAAATAAAAAAATGTGTACTTAATTTTAAAATAATGCTTTCCTCTTTTGAAAATGATAAAAATATATACTTTTTGTCCAAAAGTTATATATTTTTAGAACGTTGACTATATTAATGGAAAGATGAGATAAATCATGTTGATAAAAGACTATCATTATAGAATACCCTGATCCATTTCAAATAGATTCTACATTAATCATCTACTTAAGTCTGAATGTTCAAGCAATCATAATTTATCATAATAATTCAGACCAAAAATAAACATCAACAATGTCGGCTGCATTACAAAAATACAGTCTGGGTTTGGAAACTCCTCCTCACCCCAAAATGGTAAAGCTAGTTTTTCGGAGGTAAGCACATTTAATGTAAAGCACATATATTAAATGGCTAAGTAATATTAGTCTAACCATTAGGTTAATTTTTGTCAAAAAAAATTGATCATGTGTTAAGCTTGATTCAAATTACCGTGGTAAAATGAACATAGCCTAGATCATATGACATGTGTATGTACATGTGTGTGTGTGTGTTGCAAGTCAATATTACATAATTAAATTTCACAACTTAACTGGGAATATTCTATGAAAAGAAGACATAAACAGTGCATGCTACCAAGATTTTACAAGCTGGCTAAATAGCTAGGTCAAATTTACTCTCTTACAATTTTCCAACTTTGTTTTCTGGAGTTCTGATACCAGCTGCCATGGAGAATGTGTTGAGGGTGAGAACAGAAATAGACCCTCTGGTTTCTTCAATAAATGCGATTCTATTTTTTTTAATTTCTTTTATATACCCTGGTTTCATGTGAGATGGCTTTTAAAAAAAATTGCTGTAAAATAAATAATGTAAATTTTAAAAATATTTTCGTTGTAAAATAAATAGGTAAGTAAATCTAAATAAATTTAAGTATATATGTATATGTTAAAGTCTCTGATTAAGCAAGAGATTACTTAAGTGAGGTTTTTATTCTTAAAGAACTACCTTACTTCTATAAGCTATTAGAAAAGAAAAAGTGTAAAAAATAGTGTGAAATAGGATTAAGGGGAATAATGCTTCTTGGAGGAGGTAATTAGACTGTGGACGGAAATAATCAATAAGCAACTGAAACTATAGATTTGAGCCAATGCAAAGCAGGAAAAATTATAATGGGCAGAACTTACATAAGCGATTACTTTAAAATAAAAATACACTCATCCTATTGCTAATTGAATAAAATCCAAGATTATGTCCAGCTACTGCCACTAGAGGCATTATAATGGCTATTGTCCTCAAATTTTAGGCTTTCTGTGTGGATGATGTCTATTCTTCCTTTAATCCAGTTCTGTTAGATACCGTTAGATAGATTCTGTAGTAGATCAAATAATACATTTAAATATATCTCATGTTAATGAAATTATTAAAGATAGGCTATGAAGAGAAATAATACCTGTTTAGTAAGAGGAAAAGCCTTTCGGTGTTCACCTCTCTTAGAATCTAAGTCATATCTACTGTTACATAGGGATAGAAAGAGGAAAATCAATTAAATAAGAGCATAATATAAATTCTTTTCAAGTGTGTAATATTTACCACAGTAGAACTTATTCTGGGTTGAAACATCTCTCAATAAATTTTTAAAAACCAAAATTATACAAGTGATGTTAGACTAATACATGGGATTAAAGTGTGAATCTACAATAGAAAAAAAGTTGGGTAAATCACAAAATATTAAAAAATTAAACAGCATGTTTTCAAATAACCATGAATGAAGGAGGACTCACAGGAGAGTTCTTCTTGTCTTGAAGACAATTTAAAATACAAATATAAAAAATTTTGTATGTAGAAAAAGCATGCTTACATGAAAGTCTATAGTTTTAAAATTTTATATTTAATACGAATGAATATTTTTAATTGATCTCATATTCTACATTGAGATAAGAAAAATAAGATAAAATGAAACCCAAAAGAAATAGTGAAGATAAGCAGAAACCAATGAAATACAATGCAAAACAACAACAGGGGGGAGCAAAAACTTAAAAGCAGCTTCTTCGAAAAGGACAAAATTTATAAACTTCCAGCCAGATTAATTTAACAATGAGAGGGAGAAAAGACATAAATTACCAATATCAGGAATGAAAGAAGAAGCATTAGTATAGATTCTAAACAAATTAATTATGGAATTAAAAACCTTATAAACAAATTTAGGAAATCAAATGCATAAGCAGGATAATATGTCATAATCATATGGGATTTATCCCAGGAATTAATATTTGCCTGAGATTTGAAAATCAACATAATTTATCATATTAATATTCTAGAAACAAAAAAACAACAAAGTAATATCCTTTGGGAAAATTCTATACCTTTTAATGATACAAGTTCTCATTAAACTCAAAATAAAATGAAACTGAATCTGTTAAAGGGGATCTATGAAAAAGCTATGATTCACATTTTACTTAAGGATTAAAAACTCAGTGCTTTTCCTCTAACAACCATGAACAAGGAAAGGATGTTCACTCTCAACCACTCTTACCCTAGTTCGCATTGTTTTGGACAAGGTTTTACACATTTATATATATATAAATGTATAAATTATATATATATATGTTTATATATGTGTCTGTGTTTGTAATACATATGTACATAATCAGAAACAAAATCACAAGCAAGGAACAAAAATTTTTTAAAAGAATTGAGAGAGAAATAAGAGACAAAATGATAAGTAAGAGTATAGCAAAACTGGGGAGGAAAATGTAGCAAATTGCCACAAAAGATATAAATTGAACCTTCAACCCAAAGCTTGATAATACAAATTCTACTGAAGCATACCATAGTTATCTGAAAAAATTGACACACACTTATATACACATATATGTCACATGAAATACAAATATATAACACTTGGTTTAGAAAGAAGGAAATAAAAATGTGTGCAAAGCTTAAAATGCCAAGGTGACTCCTTCATTATATACCAGCCTCTACCTAATATCTGGAAGTCTCCGTAAATAAAAATCATTACCAAAAGGGAATTATAAAAAATTATTATCATACAGGGTCCAAAGGATTGTATTAAATAGGTTTTCATTAAAGTTAAGGATTTCTAGAAGATCCTACAAGTCGTTACGTGATGCTCAGGAACAACTCCTCTGGTCGTTCACCATCTTTCTCTTTGCTGCATTCTAGAATTATAAGGTCAGTAACAAAGATGCAAAAAAATTTCTATTTTTATATACTACCATCAAATAAATGAAAAATAATTTTAAAATTTGTGCTACTGAGAAAAGTATCAAAAAACATACATTGATAAATACATTTAACAACAGGTATGTAAGACTGAAAAATTATACTGAAAGCTACACTGCATTAAAAACTGAAAGTTACTGATGAGTGAAATTAAAGCAAACCTAAGTAAGTGGATATAAATAATGTGTGAATAGATTGGGAGATATTATTTTTAAGATGTCAGATTCCCCCCCAAATGCTCTATAAATTCAAGTAAAATTTCAGTTGATAACTGAATAGTCTTTTTTTCTCAGTAGAAATCTAGAAATCGATTATAGCAAAAGGCCTAAAATAACTAGAACAATCTCAAAAAGTTAGAACAAATTGAAAGATTCACATGACATGATTTTGAGGTCTTACATATACCTACATAAAAGATATTTTGTTGTATTTGCATATAGGTATATTGCTCAATGTATCATAATGGAAAGTTCAAAAATAGACCCTGTACGTATAGTCAATTGATTTTTAATCAAGGAATCAAATAACTTAGTAAAGTAAACAACCTATCCAAAACTGAGGCTGAAACAACTGGATAAACACATGGTAAAAAAGTGAATCTGAACCTATTCCTCACACCATATAAAAAAGTAACTGAAGCTAAAGCATAGACCTAAGCATCAAAAGTAAATCAATAAAGATTCTAGAAGACAACAGAAATATCTTCATCAAATTGAGAAAGGCCAAGGTTATCTTTGAGGACAAAAATCTACTAAACACAAAAGAAAAAAATTAAAAATTAGACTTTTATAGAATCTAACACTTATGCTCATCAAAAAACATTTTAAAAAAATGAAAAGGCAATCCAAAAAGTAAAAAAGGAGAAAATATCTACAATATGTTTCTCTGACAGAAGACATGTACCTAGAATATGTAAATTTTTTCAAATAAATCAAAAAGATAAAACAACATAGGGGAAATACGTAAACACATAATTTAGAAAATAAGATATGTGAATTACCAATAAGTACATACTAATTGCTTAACATCATTAGAATTTAGAAAAATGCAAATTAAAATCAAAATAAGATACTATTTCACAACCACTAAAATGGCTATAATTAAAAAGCCTGACAACAGCAGGTATTGGTTAGGATGTAAAGCATCTGAAAGACATGTACATTTCTCATAGGAGTATAAAAAGATTAATCACTTATAAATTAAAACATATATCCCTGTGACCTCACAAAGAAGACTTGTACATGATATCCCAAATCTGTAAATGACCAAAATGTCCATTAACATTGCAGTAGATAAACAAAAGCTGGTATATTCATACAATTATATAAATAGAAAGTATGAACTACTGGCACACACAATATTGATAAATCTCAAAGCATTGTGTTGAGTGAAAGAACACGTAAGCTTGACCTTAGGAGTTCGAGACCTGTCTCTACAAAATATTTTAAAAATTAGCTGGGTTTGGTGGCATGCACCTGTATTTGGGAGGCTGAGGTAGGAGGATCGCTTGAGCCCAGGAGTTCAAGGTTATAGTGAGGTACTACCATGCCACTGTACTCTAGCCCGGGTGACAGAGTGAAACCTTGTCTTAAAAAAAAAAAAAAAAAAATGAAGAACAAACACATAAAAGACATAATATTATGCTTCCTTTTTTTTCTTTTGTTCTTTTTAATTCAAAACAGGCTAACACTAATCTATCAAGATAGAAACCAGAACAGTGGATACCTGTGAAAAGATGGGAATTGACTGTAAGAGACCATGAGGGAAACTTCTAGGGAGATGGAAATATTCTATATCTTGAGTGGGTGGTTGTTGTGCAAATGTATATGCTAAGGTGTGAATGTGTGCCCCCAAATTAATGTTTTGGAAGCTTAATCCCCAATTCAACAACATTTGGTGGTGGGGTTTTGGGGAAGTATTTAAGTCATGAGGGTTCTGCCTTCATGGATGGATTAATACTGCTATGAAAAAAGCTTGCAGGAGTGAGTTTGCTTTCTCTTGCTTTCTACCATGTGAAGACACAGCAAAAGAAGGATCTCACCAGATGCCAGTGCCACGCCTTGGACTTCCCAGTCTCCAGAACTGTGAGAAATAAATTTCTGTTCTTTATAAATTGCCCAGTGTCAAGTATTCCGTTATAGCAGCACAGAATAGGCTAAGACAGTATAAATTTGTAAAATATCATTGAACAATATGTTTATGAACTATGTATTTTATTATATTAAAATTTACCTTCATTAAGAAGAAATACAATGGTAAGAAATTCTCCCTTATTTCTTTGATATTAGTTATAAATCTACTAAGGATAAGGCTTAAAAAGATTTTTCATATTCTAATAAATTTAATGGATTTTCAGAGCAATAATATAAATGCTATTACCATATTTCTCTAAAACTTGAAAAAATTTAAATAAAATGTATTAGTAGTAAGTAATATTATTGTTATACTCTCTACTTCTCTAGTATTGATTCAAAAGTCTTGAAATTGGAAATAAAACTCTACTAATTGTAGAACATATAGCAATCTCACCTGAAGCTATTGAATATGCATATCAATTCAAAATAACCTTGAAATCACTTTTTAATGAGCAATTTACAGATTAAACTGAGTTATTGTTAAAGAATGAATTAATAATTATTTCAATAAGCTTAAAAGTATTTAGCCATCACATTTAGTGCCATTTTATAGGAATCCAAAAGTGACAGTATTAATTTACATATCACTGATGAAAACAATTTTAATTACATTAGCATTGAAATTTAACTTATACGTTTTAACATTAGTGATTATTAATCTCAATTGAAATAAATCTGTTGGACAATGTCAATTAAGCAGGTCAATAACAGTACTCTTTTCTTAATGGTATAGGATACCTTTAAATTGTGATAAAATATCACATTAATAATTTTATTAACTTTCAAGGTTTTTAAACGATATGAATTATTTTTGAGCTTTAATTAGGCTCAATAGACTATGATGTATAATTATTAATATGACCAGGATTTGCTGATAAATAATTCTAAATTAATGCTTCATTGCAATGCATATTGCTTAATTTATAACTCCAGCTTCTACATTTAGTACTAACAAAAAATAAGCTAGGAAATATGCATTCATCAAAACTATTTCAAAGTATCTGATGCCTCAATAAATTAGAAAGGTAGTATTTATCCTGCAGAAAATTAGGTATAAAAATTAGGTTCTAAATTGTATATATGAAGTTAATTTTAGCAGATATTTTTAAAGGACCTCTCAATGTACTATATATAACTTCTAATTAGCCCAATTGACATTAATTGCAGTTGTAGGATGAGTGTGGAGTGGCAACAAAAGTAGTATATACTTGCTATAGGCAGAGGAATATTTTGGGGTTTTTTCTTCCTGTTAACGCATTCAATACTAAGCCTCACGGCTGGGCTGCACTGGGCATGGTATTAGTAGGGGAAGAAACAAGGACCTGGCCCTTGGCTGCCATTTACTGTCTGGGAAGATGCCTTTTCCATGTTTAAATCTCACTAACAACAAGCTAGTAATAAACCGATTATCATAATTATCTCACCAATTCTGTATGGATGGGAACTTAAGTTAGGCAATCTTTACTCCTCAGTAAATCTGAGTTAAATGCTTGACGTTGTAAGTGTTTCCCAGTAGTCCCACTTTTCTGAAGTCATTGAAACTAGGGTTATTGCAAATTACCAACAACGAGAATCAGTAATAGAATATCTGCAGAAGGTATTTGAAAAAAAAGTTCTAACAAAGATTTAAAAATAAATATAAGAAGGTGAATATTTGCATTATAAATGTATCAGAGTTTTTCTAGTTTCTTTTAATGTAACAAACCCAATGTCACTTTTGGAGGAAACTTAACATATTAGTTTTAAAATATGTCTGGAGGAATAATAGGAGGTCAAAAAAATCAAAAACAAATAGGAAGATATTCAATTAAGTATATGTGGTAAGTGGTCAGGTTAGACTAAGCAGATTTTATAAAATATTAAAAAATACAAATAGCCATCTTACACATCAGTAATAAATATATGAAACTCAGAAATAGCCCTCATTATACAGGATAATTAAACATATTAAAAATAACCATTTCAAGATAATTGGAATCAGAAGATAATTTAATTATTATTACACAAATAATTAGGTTGATATGTAGGAAAAATGTTCAATTGAGCTCATCTTATAGGTGAATTAAAAAATAAAATATGCAAATGCACACATTAAACAAATACCTCAATTCTTTTTGCTGCAATCCTTCAGTTTATAACCCTGCTAGCTGTCCCTGGTCCCCTCACTGGGCCTCCTTTTGCAAGTAGAACTTGTAGTAGCAGATTTTTAAGATGAGCCTCCAAGAGTCCTGCACCTTGGTCTACATGCCCTGTATCATCCCCTCCCCCTGAGCGTGTCGGAGGGAATCAAGAACACTTTTGGATGTTACTAGAGCAGTTGGGTTACTAATTAGTTGACTTTGATCAAAAGGGAGGTTTTCCTGGGTGAGTTTTAAATAATCAGTCCATAAAAGAGAGACTGAAGCCTTACTCAAAGAAGAGCTTCTAAGCAAGAGAAATGCCCTCATGACGGCCTTGAAGAAGTAAGCCGCCATAGTACGGAGAGGGCCTCCTGGCGGGAAATGTTGGGCAATCTCTAGTTGCTGAGAACCTTCATCCTACAACTGCAAGGAGCTGAACTCTGCCGAGTATCTGAATGAGGTAAGGAGAGAACTCAAGCTCCAGATGAGATCACAGTCCCAGCTGACTTCAGGGTTTCAGACTCTAGAGACCCCGGGTGAAGGACTCAGCTAACCTGTGTTGACTTCCTACTCAAAGAAGCTCTAGGATAACACATTTGTCTTGTTTTAAGCTGGTAAGGTTTTGACAATTTGTTACACAACAACAGAAAATATAGAATTGTAGTTTCCTAATCCAAAGCAATCTTCTGATTTCCAGCAATTTGTAAAAATTTCTGATTTACCTAGAATCTCTCTTCTTGTTTATGGATAGTTGAATTTTCCTCCGCCTTGCCCTTTCTAAGTATTTTGGTGAAAGGGGGGATGCTAGTGCCTGCCGTCCTGAGGGAGACTCTTGCAAGTGCCAAGGGGAGCTTGAGCCTGGGTTCCTTTATCACTGGATGATCTTCACTAAGGTGCTGTTTACACTCCGGAATATTACAGAAAGTTAGAGAGAATATACATAATAAATTATACGTCTTTTACCTATGTGTATGCCCTCTTCAGCAATTATAGGTTGGGTTAGCTGCTCTATTCACCAGTTCTTCCTTAAGCAAACTTCCCATTTTGTGGGCGTATGTACAGGGCACCGTATCCTTCCCATAAGCCTCCCTATAAAGCCTCAATAGGGACCACCTCTAGCAGGTAAGATTATCATCTAGAGTACTACAGGTGATTTGGGAGAAAGTCCTGTTACGTTGTTTTTCTCTCTCCTTGACAGGAAAAAAATCACTGCCTTCTCCTCTTCTTTTATTAGTTTCTTAATTGGGAGAAGTTGGTGGCTATTCTATGTTTAAAAGTCAGAGACTTAGCCAAAACATTTGCCTTCTGGATCCCGTTTCAAGACACATCTGATCCATGACTCCTTTGTAGATATCTTTGCTTCCCAATACTTAATGAAATTGTGTATCTAATTTTCTAATCTGAAGACATAAAGTAAAAATCCTTAATGTAGCCTTCTGATAAATGGTTAAAATACTTTAAAGGGTCGATATGTCTCCATTTCTATGAGGATTTCTATGTTGCAGTTTTGAGGCAGAGTTGCTTCTTCCTCAGCAACCTCAGTTATTGCGCTTAAGCCACCAACTGATTGAATGAGGCCCACCACATCAGCAAGGATAATCTTCACTTAAAATCAGCTGTTCGTAAATGTTTCTTGGACATTATTTACTTACTTTAATCAACAAATAAAATAGTATATATTTATGATGTACATGTTGGAATACATGTACCTTATGAAATGGCTAAATTGAGCTAATTAACATATGCATTACTTTGCATACTTATATTTTTTGTCTTGAGAACTCTTAAAATCTACTAGCAATTTTCAATAATATAATACATTTTTATTAACTATAGTCACCATTACAAATGCTAATCACATCTACAAAATACCTTCACGGCACCATCTAGACTACTTGACCAAACAACTGGGTGCCAATTAACTTAGCCTAGCCAAGTTGACACATAAAATGAACCACCAAACGACATAAACACACGCATTCTTGAAGGTGCATGCCCACGGTTAACTGAGGCACTGTTCCTTCTGAGGACACATGCCAGTGCTTCAAAGTTTAGGTCCATCAACCTCCTTCATTACATATCTCCTATTTCCACTTCTTGGAACATGCTATGGTCAGGTTTATAAAATTTCACTTACCATGTCTTGTCAGCAGCTCTGCATCAAAATCCCTTGCATTTTCATTACTAGATGGCTACAGCAGCAGAATAAACAGGCTCTCCATTGGACTGTCCGAGTATATTGATCTAATCCTTCAAAGTTTCTTTGACAGTGCTGGTACTGGAATGGGACCAATTGAACCTGCTGTACCAGCCAAGGACCTGCCTCTATTTTATGAATGTGGCCATCCTTTACAGAAATTCTGTATGTGTGGAGCTGACCTGTAGTTGGGTGAATTATTAACATCCATGCTTCTTTTCTAACTCTTTCGGTTGTCAACTGAGTCCATTCCAATTTTACCTAATCTGCAATCGCCCCTCTCTCTTGCATAACCATTGTTTTCATTTTACTAAACTTTATATTTCACTTTTCTTGCTCAATACTACCTGGTGGAAATCCCTCTTATTGGCTGGCTTAGCTTTAATTATTTTTAATGCTTTCACATACTCTTGAGCATATTGTAATTAGTTCAAACATTCCAGGATTGATGGGTATTTACTTGGTTTCTTGCTATGGATCGGCATGAACAAATCTGATACAATCAACTGTATTCATGTATTATACATACACATTCCTATCAACTCATATTTCATCCAAATATGTTAGAGGATTCCAGCATGGAGCAATTATGCTGGAATAATTGAATAATTCCTGTATGAGTAGAATTGTTCCTAAGGGATATAACCCTAATAGTGGAATTACAGGGTTGGAAGGAATCTGTGCAGTTAATTGCAACAAAGTTGCCAGGATTGAATTTGAGTAGATAAGCAATCTGAATGCAAAAAAAGATTGTTGTGTAGCTGATTCATCAGGTTGAAGCAAGTGCTAATGACAAAGATTTTTTTGCTTGGCCAAACTTTAGTCAGGTTTCTGAATCTCCCCCCAGACTCATCTGTGCATTTTCTTATAAAATCCAGTTTTAGCAAAGAACCTTGGTAAGTCAGTTTAGCAAGAACTGCCCCCCCGCACCCCCTGCCACCGTCTGGCCTGTGATTGATTATCTTCAATATATGATCAGGTTCCTCATCCTCCACTACCCCCCAGGCGAAGTTTGATCAACCTGGCTTGTCTTTAGCCAGAATCCTCCTCACCCCCTGGAGTTTCCTCTTAGTAATTTTCCATCCACTGACCCCCACACTGTGCCTTAGCTATAAATTCCCCCTTGCTGATGCTGTATTCGGAGTTAAGTCCAACCAATCTCCCCTATCTGTATCTATCACGATGGTCCTGGATAAGGTCTTCCTTACCATGCATTAACAAGCGTCGTTGAATAATTTTTTCTTTCACACTCATAAGACTCAACCACATTGAGTAGTGTCCTGTCAGTGTGGACTCTGGAGGGCGGCTCCCTGGGGCCATGACCACAGTGCCCTACTTCTTGTGGTGTCACCTGGGACAAGTTGAACATACATCCTCTCCTTCTTTCTACCCTAGTTCGCTCACCTGTAAAACGAGGATAGTACAAGTACTATCTCGCAGGCTTGCTGCAAGGGTCACATGTGTGTATGTGCAAAGTGCTTAGAAGAACACCTGGCACAACCAAAGTGCCTTATAAGTATTTCACAACCATAGTCATCATCATTATCATCATTTTGTGCCCAAATCTCAGGCTTCTTTTTTTATGATATATTTCCATTCCATGTAAAAAGATAATAACCTTCATCTCAAATCTTAGTTTGTTTTTAGCACCTTCTATGTTCCCATCAATATTGTCCCAGACAGTTGATATCCTACCATATACCCTATAGACTTCTCACGAATTTTGCCCACAGCTGCGGTGAACTCGCAAGCTCCCCTGTCAGTCACCTGCATCTTTCTGTTCTTTGGTTCCAGGAGAGCTGTATCAGCTCAAGATCTGGAAACTCCAGAACTGCAAGGGATGTGCCGTCCCCTCAGGAGCAACCCTTAACCAGTGAGACAATAGCAGATATGCTTCGGATTCTTTGGCCCTGGGAGGAAAAACTCTGAGGCATTTTCTACATGGTTCATCAGAAAGATTCCCAGGATTGCTTTCAACTTGCCCACGGAGTAACCGTCTCATTGACACAGCCTTGGTTGGTTCTGCAGACCCCTGCCCACCCTCTTCTCACGTTCCATCCTCCCACACCTGTGCTTTCTGGGATCACCCCCGGAGTAAACTCCCTGTCCACAAGTCTGATTCAGGTCAACTTCTGCATTGCCTGAGATAAGGAAGACCTCGAAGCTTGGAAAAATTGTGTGGAGATAAACTTTATATTTTTGGACAGAAAGTAAGTTCTGGATTATATCACTTTTTCCTGTGTGTTTCTTCATTTGTTCTTCTGATTTTACATGTGCGTGTTTATATATCTGCATGTGTATATGTATATATAAGTATGCACATATATGTATAAACATGAGTATATGTGTACATACATATTTGTGCATATATCAATCTCTTCAATATTTTTGCTCTGTGCTTTAAATAGTATTTGCATTTAATCTACCAAGCAGCCACTACAGGAAAAAACAGTGACCATTCTTAAATTCATCAACCATATTATTTAGTTGAAAAGTATTTTTTTTAATCTCTAGAAATTATTTTTGTGGGTATATGGCTCCATTTAAAGCTCTTTAGGTGTTCTTATTATTTTTCTCAAGTTGCATACTTCTCCCAACAGCTTTAATTTTCTATCTATGGCTTCCTTGTGTTCTGCTCTCTGGCCGTCTCAGAGAATTTATACTTCTCTGTGGATCCACTGAAGCTGAAGAGAACCCTCCGTGGCAATGGTTCCTCAGTGGCAGGATCCATACGAGATTTTGAGCAAGGCCTATAACTAGGGGTTATCAACTCCCTACCCTATTTCCGAAGCACCTCCCTGTTCTCAGGCTCTTTGTATTTGCTCAGGCTCAGCTCCCTCCGTGTTTGGGGGACCAAAAAGATCAGACACACACACAAGTCAATGGATTGACGTTGAACTGCCCTTTTTGCAGACACAGATCTCTGTGAATCAAGCTCTTCCCAAGATCTACTACTTTGTATCCCTTTCCTATAATCTCCCAGCACAAGTCTCCAGTTACCACGTGTCCTGCAGAGGGACAAACAAAAAACCAACACCAGCTTTTTCCCAGTAATGCATGGAAAGCTCAAAGCTTCACTTACATCCAGCAACCCCTAAGCCTTGGCCAAAGTGTAGTCCAGAAGACGCGAGAGATTGAAGTTGAGAGTGAAAGGGAAGAAAGTCTCGGGCAGGTCAGCATAGTCCCGTAATGCCCTTCTTGAGTACCCTGGGCTTTTGTTCCCTTATTATTACTTCTGGGGGCTATATTATCACCAAGTAAACTTTCCACGAGGGTGACATAACATAGTTGTTAAGGATTCAGTCTCTAGACTAGAATTACATGGATTTGAGTCATAGTTTATCTACTTACCATCTGTGTGATCTACACATCATAATTTAAACTCTGTGTGTCTGTTTCTTCTTCTTCTTTAAAATGTGGATAGTGATACTTACTGCTCAGAGTCTCCCAGAAAAGATCATAGAATAAAAATCACACCTCTTTACCAGATTCTAAACAGTTTAAGAATAAATCACAACTATGTATGCCAAAGCATCATATATTCCTGAAGGTAAATTGAAGTGTGTATCTTGGTACAAGGTAGATGTTAACTAAACTAACCCTCAGAATTGTACATAGTTAGTGCTCATTTATCAGTGAAAGAAAATATGTTCTCACTGTGGGCAGCTGATGCTCAAAAGAAAAAAAAGGCAGAGTTGCACATTGCACATCTAGTTATTTTTCCCAAATTTACCAACTGACAGCAGAGAGAAGAGCGTGTGCAGTAGCTCTAAGCTGTTTAGTGAAGATCTCTCCTCATGACAACAAGAGAAAGCAGGAAAAGGTGTCTCCCCTGTTATACTGAGGTTAACAACTATCTAAGGCAGTTTTTATTCTGAAAATTCTTTGTGCCTAACCCTTATTCATGTTGT
>CAUYRB010005823.1:0-42438 GCA_963574695.1 Propithecus perrieri
TCATAAAGAGTAATACGCTACTGACTCACCTACACACTGGCAAGAACCTATGAGATGTTCCTGGAGTCTGTCTTTATATTTCTTTTTTTTTTTTTTTTTGAGACAGAGTCTCACTTTTGTTGCCCGGGCTAGAGTGAGTGCCGTGGCGTCAGCCTGGCTCACAGCAACCTCAAACTCCTGGGCTCAAGCAATCCTACCGCCTCAGCCTCCCGAGTAGCTGGGACTATAGGCATGCACCACCATGCCCGGCTAATTTTTTCTATATATATTTTTAGTTGTCCAATTAATTTCTTTTCTATTTTTAGTAGAGACGGGGTCTCGCTCTTGCTCAGGCTAGTTTCGAACTCCTGAGCTCAAACAATCCGCCCGCCTCGGCCTCCCAGAGTGCTAGGATTACAGGCGTGAGCCACCGCGCCCGGCCCTATCTTTATATTTTGACTTATTCTTCCCTTTCTGATAGAGTTTCATTCCATTCTTAGATTTACTTAATTGTGTACCATTTATTGTGTTATAAATCTAAACACAAAATCTTTAGAATAAATCTAAAGATGTTAAATGAGATCAGCCAAGCACAGGTTCCTGAGAAGTTCCTTTACTTATATCTTGCCAGTGTCAAAGTGACAACTGTTCTAAAGTAGTTCAGTTTTTAGTAAACTTTAACATAAAAACATTTCAAATATATTTTTAGAATTGGAGTAGTTTTCTTGTTCTAATTGCCAGGGACATATTAGATGATTACTGCATTTCGATTGGCTGAATCATGGGTTTCTCTTATCTGTAATATTTTCCTCATTCCTTACTCAGAGAACAATAAATTTGTAAGACATGGTTTTGTTCTGCAGAAATCTTGTTGCTCTTGCCCCAGTAGGCTACTTTTGGAAATGTGTTGAGCAATTGAGATACACCAACCATCTTGTTTTAGAATGGAAACACAGCAGTCTGCAATATATTGATTTCCCACTGGAGTTCTTCTAAGTGAAAATTATAGTTACAAATCTTTAGAATCATAACACATAGTTTAAGACAACAAATAACAGAAGTGGGCTAGAGATTTCTCAATTTCCATTCTTCATATTCTATAAAATGGAAATTTATCATTATCTTTTTTTACTAATTTCCCATAGAATACAGTACTTAGTTACTGACTGGTTTTTTAAACTCTGAGGTGACATTGGGCACACTTGATGAAATAAGGGTTATAGAAAAGGTTAAAGAAATCTAAGTTCCCAGTCAACACAGGTACACCTTAACAACGGTTTTCCTGAGAGGAGCTTTAAACTTGGGTCTCTGACCCATTGGGAATATTTAGGCCATAAAGACAGGTTGGTTATGGAGATATTTAAGGGATTGGTGCATTTCAAATCACACAGCATGGATAAGTACTTTTTCTGTTTCCATATTCAGCCAGTCCTGTGTGCTTTTGTCTGGCTTAAGCCACGAATATAGTTTTTCTGGGCCCAGTATTTTTGTGGAAACTTACGTTACTCTGAAAGTGCATCCTGCCTCTAGTAATTCTTCTATGCTAGATCTTTCTCTGTCCCTGGGCAAGAAGGCATTCCATGGCAAGATTATTTTCTACTTTATATGTATCACCACAGCAGACATTTCTCAAAAGACATACAAATGGCCAAAAAATATATTAAAAAATGCTTAACAATGATCATCAGGGAAGTGCAATCAAAACCAACGAGCTATCATCTCACCCTAGTTAGAATGGCTATTATCAAAAAGACAAACAATAAATGCTGGCAAGGACGTGAAGAAAAGGGAATTCTTATATACTTTTGGTGGGAATGTAAAGTAGTACAGTCACGATGGAGAACAGTATGGAGGCCCCTCAAAAAACTACAAATAGAACTACCATATGATCCAGTGATACCATGACTGGGAATTTGTCCAAAGGAAGGGAAATGACTATATTGGAGAGACATCTGCATTCCTATGTTTATTGCAGCACTATTCACAATAGCCAAAATTTGGAACCAACCTAAGTGTACATCAATGGATGAATGGTTAAAGAAATAGTGGTATGAACCTGAACATCTGTACCCCCATAATATGCTGAAATAATAATAAAAAAAAAGAAATAGCGATATGTATACACGATGGAATACTAGTCAGCCATAAAGAAGAATGAAATCCTGTCATTTGCAGCAATGCGAATGGAACTGGAGGACATCATGTTACATTGAATAAGCCAGGAACAGAAACACTACACGTTCTCACTCATATGTGGAAGCTAAAAAAAGTGGATATCATAGAAATAAAAAGAAAAACAAGATAGTAGAGACTGGGAAGGTTACAGGGAAAGGGGGGGATAGAGAGAGATTTGTTAAAGGATACAAAATTATAGCTAGATAAGAGGAAAGTGTTCTAGTGTTCTATACTATTGTAGTATGACTATAGATAACAATAATGTTTTATGTAGTTTCAAATAGCTAGAAAGAGGATATTGAATGTTCCTAACACAAGAAATGCTAAATGTTTGAGATGATGAATATACTAATTACCTTGATCTGATCATTGTACATAACATGTATTGAAACATCGCTATGTACTCCATGAATATGCACAATTATGTCAATTTAAAAAATTTTTTAAATACAAGATTTTTATTTGTTTAAAAGCTTTATGAGATATGAGTGAAATATAAGAAACTGTATACAGTTCTAAATATAAGAAACCATATACAGTTAAAGTGTACAATTAAATGCATTTTGACATATATATACACTAGTGAAACCATAATTACATCAAGATAGTGAATATTTCCATCACCTCCAGAAGATTTCCTGTACTGCTATCATTCCCCCAATCCCTAGGCAACCACTGATCTCTTTGTCACTATGTATTAGTTTTTTTCATTTTTTATAATTTTGTATGAATAGAATCATACAGTATTCTTTTTAAAAAAGAAATCTGGCTTCTCACATTCAATGTAATTATTCTGAGATTTATCTATGTTGTTGTATATATCAATAGTTCATACTTTTTTGTTCTTTTCTTTTTTTTTCTTTTTCATATTAGCATTCTATTCTACGTATATACCGCGCTTTGTTTAACCATTTACTGTTAATAAACAATTGAGTTGTTTTCAGTTTGGGGCTTTACAAATGAAGATGTTATAAATATTCACAGAGTAGTCTTTGGATGGACGTATACTTTTCTTTCTCTTGGGTAGATAACTATAAGTGGGTTTAATGGGTCATGTGATGGGTATATGTTTAACTTTTTAAGACGTTGCCAAACTTTTCTTAAAAAGTTGTTATTTTACATTACTGCTAACAGTGTGTGAAAGTTCCAGTTGCTCCACATCCTTGTCAACACTTGGCATGGTCTTTTAAATTTTAGCTATTCTAGAGGAGGTATACCGGTATCTCATTTTGGTTTTAATTTGTATGACCTTAATGACTAATGATTTTGAGCCTATTTTCTGCCCATGCATCTTCTTTGGTAAAGTATCTGTTCAAATGTTTGGCCATTTTAACATTTTGTTATTTGTTTTATAATTGGACTGTAAATGTCTCTTATATTTGTATCTAGATATAAGTCCTGGCATTTGCAACAATATGGATGGAACTGGAGAACACGTTAAATGAAATAAGCCAAGCACAGAAAGACAAATACTTCATGTTCTCACTCATATGTGGGAGGTAAATATTTAAAACAATTGATCTTATGGAGTCAGAAAGTAGAGCGGTGGTTACCAGAGGCTGAGATGGGTAGCAGGGAGGAGGGGATAAAGTGGGGATGGTTAATGGTGCAAAAATATAGATCGTCAAAGAGAATGAACAATATTTGACAGCACAACAAAGTGACTATAATCAACAAAAAGTTAGGGTATACTTTAAAATATCTAAACGAGTGGAATTGGAATACTCCTAACACAAAGAAACGATAAATGCCTAAGGTGATGGATACCCCAATTACCCTGATTCTATTAGTTCACTTTGTATTGATTTCCCTGTATCAAAACATCATATGTATCCTATAAATATACACAACTATTATGTAACTGTAATAATTTAAAATAAAAAATATTTTAAAAAGGAATGTATACTCTGCTGTTGTTGGATAATGCATTTGATGATGTCTGTAATGTCAAGTTGGTTAATAGTGTCATTAAAGACTTCTATGTCCTTGCTGGTTTTCTTTTAGTTGTTCTATCCATTATTGAGAGTGGAGTATTGAAATCAACTATTATGGCATTATCTATTTCTCCCTTCAATTTCATCAGTTTTTGTTTCATATATTTTAAATCTCTGTTGTTAAATCCATATGTGTTGATAATCATTAAAGCTTCCCTCTGAATTGACCTTTATATCATTATGAAATGTCCTTCTTTGTCTCAAGCTTTTTTGTCTCAAAGTCTATTTTTCCTCATATTAATATAGTCATTCCAGCTCTTTTACAGTTTGCATGGTGTATATTTTTTCATCCTTTTACTTTCCACCTATTTGTATTTTTGAATCTAAAAGTTTGTATCTTGTAGAAATATACATTATATATAATTGGATCTTGCTTTTTAATCCAATCTGATAAACCCTGACTTTCATTTGTAGTGTTTAATCTACTTACATTTAATGTAGTTGTTAGAATTATAGGAATTACATCTGCCAGTTTGTAATTAATTCCACATATATATTATATATTACTGCTAGCTTTTGTGTTAAATAGACATTTTCAAGTGTACCATTTAAACTCCTTTATTAGTTTTTGATTTGTTTTGTTTTGGTAACTTGCATTTTTTTGAAAAAATAGACTTTATTTAAGTAGTTTTAGGTTCACAGCAAAATTGAGCAGAAGGTACAGAGACTTCTTTATATTCAGGTTTTTAACTATATATTTTAAAGTTTTTGATTAGTGTTTGCTATGGGTATTGCAATGTGTCTTAATTTAAACTAAACTAGTTCAGATTAATACTAACTTAATTCCAATATTATACAGAAATTTTGTTCTCATATAATTCCATTCCTTTCCTATTATAATATAAACTCATCAACACAGATTTAAAATTATTATTTTATACAGTGGTTTTTAAAATCAGTTAGGAGAAGAAAGAATTTGAAATATGTTTATAATGTTTTTTATACTTATCTATTTAGTTACGTTTACCATTGTTCTTTATCTTTCCATGTGCACTTGAGTTACTCTCTAGCATTCTTTCTTTTAAGTCTGAAGGGTATCCTTTAATATTTCCTGTAGGGTAGGACTGTTGGTGATAAATTATCTCTGTCTTGTTTATCTGGAAATGTCTTCATTTCTACTTCATTTGTATTTTTTTAACTTCTTATTTTGAAATAGTTATACATGAAAAAGAAATTGTAATGACAGTAGAGAAGTCTTGTGTACCCTTCAACAACTTTCCTTCATTGGTTAGATCTTACACAATTATACTGCAATATCAAAAACAGAAAACTGACATTTGTGTACAGTATGTATAGAGTTCTATGTTATGTTATCAAATATATAGATTTGTGTAACCACAACCACAATCAAGTTACAAAACTATGCCATCACCTCAAAGATCTCCCTCATGCTACTCCTCAATGGCCATATTCCTTCTCTTCCTCACAAACATTCCTAACCCCTGGAAAAAACCAATCTGTTCTTCATCTCTATAATTTTGTCCTTTGAAGAATGTTACATAAATAGAATCAGATAGTGTGTGACCTTTTGAAACTGACCTTTTTCATTCAACATAGTGCCATTAAGATCCATCCAAATTGCTACATTCATCAGTAGTTCATTCCTTTTTATAGCTGGATAGTATTTCATGATATGGATGTACCACAGTTTGTTTAACCATTCATGGATTGTGGGACCTCTTGATTGTTTCCAGTTTTTGACTATTACAAGTAAAGCTGGTCTAAACAATCATGTATAGGCCTTGGTGTGGATATCAATATTCATTTCTCTGAGATAAATGACATGGTGAAAAATTGAAGGACGATATGGTAAATGCCTGTTTAGCTTTTAAAGAAACTATCCAACTGTTTTCCAGAGTGGTTGTATCATTTTATACGCCCACCAGGAATACGAGCAAGATAAATTTTTTCCACAGCCTTGCCAGTATTTGGTATTATTTCTTTTTATTTGAGATATTCTACTAGGTAGCCTATGGTATCTCGTGGTCTTATTTTGTTTTTTCCTAGTGGCTAGTGATGTTGAACATTATTGTAACTTTTATGAAATGTCTCTGTGTATTTTGCCCATTTTCTAATTAAATTATTTTTTATTGTTAAGTTTGAGACTACCTTATATATTCTAGATGAGTTCTTTATCAGATGTATGGCTTAAAAATATTTTCTTCATATCTGTAGCTTGGTTTTTATCCTCTGATCTTCCACAGAGTAAAAGTTTTAAATTTTGATAAAGTCAATTTATTGGTTTTTTTTTTTTTTTCCAGTGGATCGGGCTTTTGGTGTCATACTTGAAAAGTCTTCTCCAAATCATATGTCCCATATATTTTCTCTTATGCTTTTTCTTAAAAGTTTTATAGTTTTATGATTTAAATTTAAATACATAATGCATTTCACTTTAATTTTTTTGTATAAGATATAAAATTTATGTCGAGGTTCAGTTTTTCTTGTTCTTCATGAATATCTAATTTCTCCAGCACCATTTATTTGAAAAACTATTCTTCTTCCACTAAATTGCTTTCACACTTTTGTCATAAATTGGTTATTTGTACAGGTGTAAGTCTATTTCTGGGTTGTTTATTCTGTTGCATTGACCTATTCTTATATATTCTTATACCATACCACACAGTCTTGTTCTATTTTACTCTTTTTTAAAAAAATTGTTTTAGCTATTTTAGTTCTTAAATTTTACATTTAAATTTTAGAGTAATCTTGTCTACAGCTACAAAAAATCTTCCTGGGATCTTGATAGGAAATGCATTAAACCTGTATATATCAATCTGGGGAGAAATGACATCTTTACTATGCCGAGTCTTCTAATCCATGAACACAATATGTCTTTACATTTATTTGGATCTTTCATTTCTTTCATGAACATTTTGTAGTTTTCCACGTACAAGTCCTATCTATATTCATCAGATTTTCACCTAAGCATATTTTAAACAATTGTAAATGATATTATATTTAAAATTTTTCTTTTCACATGTTCATAGATAGTATATAAATATACAGTTGATTTTTTGCTTAGGGATCTACAACCTTGCTGAATTCACTTATTAGTTCTAGGATTTTTTTTGCAGACTTCTTAGGGTTTTCTACAGAAATCATTATGTCATCTTTAAATAGGAATAGTTTCATTTCTTTCTTACTGTTCGACCTGCATTTTTTTCTTGTTTTATTGCACTTACTAGAACTTCTGGCACTCTATTGGGGGAATAACAGTAGGGAGAGCAAACATCCTTGTCTCCTTCTTTATCTTAAGAGAAAAGCATTCAATCTTTCACATTCATATACATATATATTTTATATACATATACACACTATATATCTATATCTATATCTATATATACAGGTTTTTTGTAAACTCTCTTTTTCAAATTGAGAACAACCCCCTCTATGCCTATTTTTTTGAGAGCTTTTACCATGAATGGGTATTGGATTTTGTCAAATGCTTTTTCTACATTGATTGATGTGATCATGTGATTTTTCTTTTTTAGCCAATTAATATGGTAAATCACACTGATTAATTTTTAATATTGAACCAGTGTTGCATCCTTGGAATAAATCCCACATGGTAGTGGTATATAATTCTTTTCACATATTTCTGAATTGTATATGCTAATATGTTAAGAATTTTTGCACCTATATTCATAAAAAATATTTACTTGTTGTTTTCTTTCCTCATGATGTCTTTGTCTAATGTTAGTATTGGAATAATATTGAAGTCACAAAATGAATTGGGAGGTTTTCCTTTCTCTTGTGTTTTCTGGAATAGACTACTTAAAATTGGGGTTAATTCTTTAAAAGTTTTGTAGAACTCTCCAGTTGATCCATCGGGCATGGAAGTTACTTATATTGAATTGTTTAAGTTACAAATTTAACTTTCTTAGTAGTTTCTTAATAGTTATGGATAGGGCCATTCAAATTACTTATTTCGTATTAAATAAGTTGTGGCAATTTGTTCTTTTTAAGAAATTGGTCCTGTCATTTAAGTTGTCAAATTTATATGTGTAGAATTGCTATTTGGTATCTGTATATTTCCCAGTCTCCAAGATGAAACCATATAACAGAGGAAGGGTAAGAAAGTCAAATATCTCCCAGGAATAGAACAGTTGTTTACTTATCTGTCTTCATGGAGTATAAAGGTCAAGGACAGGGTGAGGATTTTAGCCTGAACATTGATGTGGTAGATAAACTAATACCCCTCTCAAGAGGTCCATGCCCTAATCTCTGGATCCTGAGACTACGTTCATTATATGCAAAATGGACTTTGCAAATGTATTTAAGACTATGGATATTAATACAGGGAAATTATCTAAGATTATCTAGGTCAGCCAAATCTGGTCTCTCTCTAAGAGATTAAAAACATGAAAAGTGCTTGCTTCAGCACGCCCTATACTAAAATTGGACAGAGAAGATCAGCTTGCGCAAAGATGACACACAAATTCGTGAAGCATTCTATATATTTGTTTAATAAAATGTGATATAAGTATACCATGGAGTACTACTCAGTCATAAAAAAAACATGAGCTAATACCCCTTGTACTATCCTGGATGGAGCTGGAGCCCATTCTTCAAAGTGAAGTATCACAAGAATGGAAAAACAAACACCACATGTACTCACTGTTAAATTGGTACTAACTGATCAACACTTATGTGCATATACGGAAGTAACAGGCATTGGGCAGGTGAGAAGGGGGAGGAAGGGATGGGTAAATTCACACCTAATGGGTACAGTGTGTGATGTCTGGGGATTGGGCACACTCATAGCTCTGACTTGGGTGGTGCAAAGGCAATATATGTAACCAAAGCATTTGTACCCCTGTAATAATCTCAAATTAAAATAAATAAGTAACTAAATAAAATAAACACTAATAAATTTTTAAAAAGCCACTAAAAAAAAAAACCCACAAAGAACTCAATCTACCATTGCCATCATTGAAGGGGGCCATAAGCTAGGGAATATAGACAGCCTCTAGAACCTGAGAATGATCCTTGGGTGACAGCCAGAAAGGAAATGGGGGCCTACATCCTACAGACACATAGAACTGAATTCTGCCAACCACCTGAATGAACCTAGAAATAGATTCTACTCTAGAGTGTTCAGAAAAAAACACAGCTCGGCTAACACCTGGATTTTAGTCTTTTGAGACACTAAGTCAAGGAACTAGCCAAGCCATGCTGTACCTAAGTTTCTGACCTACAGAACTGTGAGATAATAATTTGTTATTTTAAGCTGCTAAAGTTGTGGTAATTTGTTATGGTTTATCAATGAGGTACTCAGGATGTATTTAGTCTTTATCGTACACCTATGTTCCTAGGTAGGAGTTTAAATTCAACTACACTCCTTACTGTTTGAGCTTCTGAATATTATATTGGATTGAAGATAGATACTTGCATTCTCATTTAATTTAAATAACAACAAACAAATTTCTTGGCCCTTCTCTACTTCCCTGTTTTTGAAGCCTCTTGAATATCAGTCCAGCTGTTCAACTGTGCATTTTAAAAATTAGGTTTTTGGACTTCTGCTTCCAGCCATGATGGAATAACAGCAACTAAACTTGCCCTTGTGTCTTAATACCTGAAAACTTGGAAAAAATAAAAGAAAAACGAGTTTTCATATAGTAAACAAGTAGAATGGGACAGGGAATACTGAATGAAGGAAAACAAATGAGGTAAACCCTGTGAATGCCCCAGCTCACTGCATGGAGAGAGTTTCCAGGCCACAGCACAAGGTGGGGGTACACACACAGAATTCAGCAGTCTTCAGTCATTGATGAGACAAAATGCAGAGTTTTGGGAGACCAAGATACCTACAATTTATGTGGCAGAGCCCTGGAGAGGAGAGAGATGCACATAAGGAGAGAAGCTCCCGCTCCACTCTTCAGCAGAATGCTAATCAGCACATGAGAGCCCAGGGAGAGATCACTAGAGAGAATCAAGTGGAATTATCTCCAGTGCTCACACAAGACTGGGAATAGTTTATGGTCCACCAATCAGTGTGCAAAGAACTTCTAACACAAATAAAGTAGACTCATCAGTTGGGTACTGTCTTACTAGAGAAGCAAAATTAACACTAGAGCAAAAGCTCATTCCAGACCCACATATCAAAATTAAAAGCTAGTCTTAAAAGGATCAAATCATTTCTGAATAACTTAACTGTGTTTAAGAATAAAGACCAAAGGCCAGGCGCGGTGGCTCACGCCTATAATCCTAGCTCTCTGGGAGGCCGAGGTGGGCGGATTGTTTGAGCTCCGGAGTTCGAGACCAGCCTGAGCAAGAGCGAGACGCCGTCTCTACTAAAAATAGAAAGAAATTAATTCGACAGCTAAAAATATATAGAAAAATTAGCCGGGCATGGTAGCACGTGCCTGTAGTCCCAGCTACCTGGGAGGCTGAGGCAGAGGATCGTTTGAGCCCAGGAGTTTGAGGTTGCCATGAGCTAGGCTGATGCAACGGCACTCTAGCCCGGACAACAGAGTAAGACTCTGTCTCAAAAAAAAAAAAAAAAAAAACAGTGGTGCAATGAACATTTTTATGACCAGTTTTCCACATATCTCTAACTATTTCCTTAAGGTAACTTCCTACAGGTGGAATTGCATATTTTGGTGGATTTAGACACATATTTTCATATTAGCCCATAAAGAGATTTACTTATTTACATTCTGACTTCAGTATATGACAGTTCAGTTTCCTAAAACCTTTGTTAACACAAGTTATTATCAATATTTATTAAATTTGCCAATGTGATGCATGGATTTAGTTTGTATTTGCTTTTGAATGAAGATAAATATTTCTTCATTTATTTATTGAACATTTTTATTTCTTCCTTTGCACCTTACCTATTTATGTCCTTTGTCCATTTTCCTATTTGAGTTTTCATCTTTTTTAATTAACCTGTAAAAACTATTTAAGTAGACCAATTATACTTAATAATATTGTTAAGTATAATAGGTGCATTTTCCCATTTTCGGTTTTCCTTTAATTTTTGTTTATTATGGATTTTTACCATGCAAAAGGGGTTTAATACATTTGTCTTTGTAACATCAACTCAGTCTTTTCCTCCCTGATTTATACCTTTCCTGTTACGTTTGGAAAAATGTTGCCACTACAAGAGTATATAAATAAAATAAATACCTATATTATCTTGTCATTATTTTATAATTTCATTTTCACACTTTAATTTTAAACATTCTAGCAAGTTTTTATTGCATGATGTAAGGTAAGGGTCTGGTTTTCGTTCATTCTTATTAGACAGCCATTTACGAGATAGTGAATTTTCACAGGAAACTCACTCAAATTAATCTATGAAAGTGTGTACTGAAACTCAAACTAGTGAAATAATTTTTTGAAAAACCTGCATTTTCCATGATGCATCTAAGGTCTCAGCAAGTAATGGATTCTGATCTGCAAACACAACCCAGCATGCCAGCATTTACAGATATACCCATGAGCCAACCAAATAGCAAATCTACTTTGCAAGCAAAAGGTCAACTTCCCGGTGTGAAGTCTCCAGTCACAGACTTACATTCTTTCTCAAATCACCCTAACACACAGAAAACAGACATATTTACTTTTCACATGATTCATGGGAGAATTTTGCTCTGAAACAAAGTCAACAGCTAAATCTTTCCTCAACAAGCTGAAGCACATTCCACACTACTCTCTAGATGGAAGAACTTCTATGAAACTTCGTGAGAGTGACAAGAAAAGACTTATTTTTAGATTAGAAGAAAATGCTCCTATCTCACTACAGACAATATCCTTTGGAACTACTCTTGATTATCAGTTATACTTCCTAGAAGATGTTACCAAGGCAAATGCTCAGAGAAATAGCAGCTGGAGCCATTTGAGGGTTACTAATTACAGGGCATCACAGGTACAATTTGTAATCCTTCTTGACAGATGTGACCCATTACATTAAGCATTGTTGGCATGTTCTACAAGCCAGATGCAGGCTGGGACGAGGTTGGTCTTTGCGTAGCACAGCTTTCTGGCAAGATTCACCATTACAAATAGCTCTTACGTATGTAGGAGAAACAATTGTTGACATGATACAATCAAAGGATTTTTTTAAATGGCCAATTGATTTGAAAATATCTCACCCCATTCCATGAAGTATTAAAATACAAAGAAATACCCAGATAATTCTGTTAGATTATTAACTCTACCTATGTTATCCAATATTACTGACTTCAACATTTGGATCAAAAGGCTTCTGGGGGGTCTAAGCCACAATGTTCCAATTAAAATATTTTAGAAATTAAGAAAATATTTCCAATGATTTTCCTCCAGCCCATGCTACAGCTACGCAACATCTATATGATATAGAAATGAATGCTCAGTTCAAAGCATTTCAGAAAGAAACAGAAAAATGTCAAAACAATGATCATCTCTGTAGACAAACAAATGGCTGACTGAATGACTTGTAGACTTTCCAGTGGTTGCTGAGATGTCCTGGAGGTATGGCCAGAGGGTTCCTCAGCCACAAATACAGAGAACTATTGTCCCCTCCACACAAGCAATGAAAAGATTCCAAGAAGAATCACATACACATTTAATTATTATTTTTCTAAGCTCTCCTTTGAAGACAAAGAAAACAAAAGGATAATTTATGTTTATAGTTGTGTGACACATAAAAAATATAATTAAAGTACTAAATCTCTCCAAAGAAATGTGATGTACAGAATTAAATTCAGCATTTAGCTGGAAAGGAGTCCCCTCGGAGATATCAGGTTTGATATGTGAGGAATTAGTTTTCAAGTCCCATTGCTGATTTTTTTCAAGGGATGGTATTTTGGTCACCCCTACTCTGATTTCTCCCTACAACTGTCAATCAGAATGAATTACAGAACATATTACCTGAATCCCAACATCTAGCTACATTAACAGCCCCTGATTTTTGTTCTTTCAAATATCATTTAGATATATGAAAGTCATTTTTTCCTATCATATTTCCAGCACCCTCTGACAAGGCAGTATTTAACATTTCCCACACAAGAGGGTTTTTTTTTTTTCTTTCATCGGACTTCGGAATACACAAAGTTAGTTACAGAGTTTGTTTATTTTTTAATCCTCTTTATTAGTTACATAAAACTGTCAACGGCTTATGCTAGTCTTGAAAATATCAGGCTTATTTAAAAGAAACTTTCCTGAACTGGGTGGAGAGTGGGGAGAGGAGATAAACAAATGGAAGAATATAGGGGAAGGGTGCAGTATTTTTTCCCTATAAGATTTCAATCTAATTTTTTTAAAAGCATAGTTCATCCCTCTAACACATTATTGGTTCTAGTAAGGATACCACAGACTCAAAAGGGTCAAGATGTAAGCTTTAAAGACTGAGTATGTTATTTACAGACTCGGGCACTGACCACATTTGCCTGCATGAATCTCAAAGAAGCATTTTTGGCTCTTCTCATGAAAAATCTATTGGGAGGCCATATATCTGAAAGTGCTGTCTTTCCTCCTTATAGGATGGGAGCCTCAATCAATCTTTTGTGTTATGACCAGGTGTAAGTCATAAAACAGCAGTTATTACAGGTTTTATGGAGCTGCGAGCCAGGACACTCATGAGGAGGATAAGTTCATAATAGACTTAAAGAGCAAACCATCCTTCAAGGTCCTAGGTTTCCACAGAGAGGCTGCTCCAGTGATCTGTAGCCTTACTTTTTAACCAATATTTCTCACCATTATAAAACACGTCTACATTCACCAATTCAGCTAGATTATATGTATTTATTGTATTCGGAGCGTTTTGTACTGGAGGGGTATATAGAAGGATTTGGTTGTTTTCTTCAACCCGAAACCTGTCAACCTCCCAGGTTAGAGATGTTTGAGGCTCTTCAAGTATTCAAAAGCCCCTCATTAACTCATTATGGGTCCTTAGCCATGGCTTTGAACCTTTCCAAAAACGGTAGGTTCAGCAGTCTACACCACACCTTTTGAGGTTTTTTCTCTGTTCTAAATTTGCCTTTTGCAAACGTTCAAAAGGGATCCTTAGCTTTAATATCACTGAAGCATGTTCTCTACTCCACCACTTTAAAAGGACCAATTCTTCCCTTAGCTGGCTGTCGCTAGCCCAATACCACACTACTCCAAACCATTGAATGGAAATGTGCAAAGTCCAGAATTGCTTTCATTTCCTGTAATTCATACTGTCTGATCTCCATGTATACGCTAACTAAATTTTCATGGTAACCCATACTGGTATAATAACGGAAGAGGACTAAAGGAGACTGTAGGAAAATAACATAAGTATACATCTTCTGCAGCCTCCTGGAGAAAGCATCCCCACCTTGATTGCGTAGTCTTCTTTTACCTATGGTAGAGAGGTCTAAGGTTGGAGAGGCAGGCAACAGGGTAATAAGAGCCATACATGGGGTCAAATGTAGCTTCTTAAAAGCTATATCAAATTAGTCTGTATAACTAGCCACCTATCCAGGTGTCCTTTTTGTGAACTCCTAGAAAGCAGAGAGCACCCTCTGACCTAATTAATTAGTTATTTAAACATATACCTTTCTCCTCCTCTAATGATCTATCACTTAACAAACACGGGTTGAGCTCCTCGCCCTGTGTGCCACACTGTGCCGGGTGCTGGAGATACAGCAATAAGTCAGACACAGGCCCGGCCCACAGGTGGACCTTCTGGTGAGAGGGACAGTCAATGAAGCAGAGACTCACAAGACCCTGAGAGTGGCTGAGAAGCACTAGAAGCAAAGGTTTGCAGAGGAAATGAGTTCCACATGGAGTGACATTTAAGACAGAATAACCCTGACTTTGGGAAATATATCACTTAACAACAAAAAGTCATGTTACAAAATATATAGGGAGCTGCCCTTTTGTTCTAAGTGAGTTTCACATGTAAAGGAAGTTTTTCATGGAGCCCCTGACAAACCCATGACAAATAGCCACAAACTAAAGCAGCTGAGCTTTGAATTCACAAGAACAGCAGTGCCTCTCAGCATTTCTGAGATCTGGGAATGCTTCTTTTTATGCATTTGTCTGTTTTTATTGAGAGATTACTAACATACAGTAAAATGAACAAATTTTATGTTTTCAGTTTGGTAAGTTTTGACAAATGTAGACATCTCTGTAACCACCACTCAAAACAGGATATAGAATATTCCCATCACGCTAGAAAGTTCCCCTTGCCTCATTTCAATCCTTTCCATGTACACACACTCAGAGACAATCACTGCTATGAATTTTTCTGTCACTATGGGTTAGTTTACCTGTTCTTGGACTTCATATGTAAGAAACCACATAGTATTTACTCTTTTGCATCTGGGCCAATACACCAGCATTGGGGCAGCACACTTGAAGGGATTAAATGACTCATAACTACGTTAAACAAGTGAGCAACAAAATCCCCACTACAGTGTTTCAGTATCTCATTGTGTTTATAAAAATAGACATAGTTATGTATTCCTTTGGCTGCCTTTCAGCCCTAAGTCATTTGAATCAAACTGTTTTCTCCACAAGAAAATTATCCTGTGTCCCAGAACACACACACAATCTTTCCTTGATGCCAACCTGACATGCTATGCCTATTAAGTCTTCCTCAAGCAGGTTGTACATGGCTCTACTTTCATGCAGCACGTGTGACTCTCAAAGTACGATCCTTTAATTGTGACATAAATACAATTTATGTAATGATCAAAATTTCACCAAAGAACTGGGAAGACTTCAAGGACACCACTGTACCATGTCACACTGGGTAAGAATCACTGCGGAGAGACATCCATGCCAAGTGAAACAAGTGCATGTGCCTATACTAGCTTTTGTCCTATCTTTGTTTCCTTACTAGGTCACTGAATTCCACTACCCATCATAAGTTGGACTTTCTCTGCCCCATTCAGCCCAGATGCTGCTGTTGAATTCTACTCTTTAATCAAAATACAGAATTGCAAATGCTGTGTGCATCAGAGAGAAAACAGAGCAGGAAAGATAGTTCAATAGTGAAGTTAACTATGTAGAGAAAAAAAAGAGTGTCTTACCATATCCACAACACAGGCTTTATATATTTTCCTTCTTCCAGCACTAGGAAATATTAATGGTTATAATTTTATAATATTCTTCATATGTACAAAAGTGCACAGCTATTATGTGTATATTCTCAAATATGTATACCATAGGTAGAGACCAAAAACTGGTTCAAAATTACAAGAAAAGAGAATGATTCTCAGATACAAGACTGCCGTTTTCATTCATATTTTTGTTCTCAGTGACTTATTTGTTAACAAGAGCCTTCTGCCTCAATTTCTACCACCTCCTTAACAGATTACTGATTAATTTATCTGTGGGGAAATGGGGCTACTGACAGGCAAATGTACATTTTCAAATATTCTTGGGAAACCCAAACACACTTCCATTTCCTCTGTGGTTACAATCCTCTAAAAAAAAAAGTTTCAACTTAATGCCAGTTTAGCAATTTGCTCTCTGTTCCTTCCTGCTAAATATTGGAAAATGTTAGGTCTTTTGTCTTGATGTACACGCAGGAAAAATAAGCATGTCTAAAGCTAGCCTGGTTAAGAAGCACAGTTCACAGAATCTGGAAAGGCAAAGGAAAGAGTGGCCTTTGCCTTGAAAATTACAAAAACCTATTAAAGGCAGAGTTGTCCTGGAATGTTTTTTTTTAAATATATATTTTGTGGAACAGCAAATTCCTACAGGTATGAGTTATTGCATTCAGTTGTGGAAGAGAAAACTTCATAATAAACTCAGTACCTCCTCAGTCCCACTCTGGATCTACAGGAACAAAGACACCATCCCTTAATATATTCTACTTTGTACTAGAGGTCAATTAGCCATTTCACCTGGGCTAGTTCTGATACTGTCTCTTCCTGTCCTACCACTAAAACCCAAAGGGAACTTTAAGTGATGTTATGCCTTCTTAGGAGATACAGGCTCACACAATCAAACTTCTCGAGGTCCAGCCCTGGTTCAGAGATTCTTGGTGACCCTCTCCAACTAACTACCCCTGTACTGAGTCCCTAAGAGCAGGGTAGAGGGTGGCAGGTACCTGGTGGCTCACTCCAGGGCTTGTCAAAAGGCAAGCAAATTTTCCCCCAGGAAAGCCTAGCTGGCATTTTTCTGAATTTGGTCTTAAAGAAGAATATAACTGCATATACAAATTGAAAGAAATCTGGGAGAAGACAAGAGAGAAGAAATCTGGTGCCTTTTACCATTATCTTGATAACGCACTCGTCCGCCACAATTAGGGTGATAAATGCCTATTTCTTTGAGGCTTGTTTGAAAGTCAATTATGTAGATTATTTGGAGAATACTGACAGATGGCCTTCTTCCCCAGATAAAACAATCCAGCTGAACTTTGATATGTGCATAGAAAACACTGTCATTTCTCAAACGCAGAGGCCGCCTCCCTAAACCGGCCCACCAAAACACCTGCTGAAATTTTGCCATTGACCACTTTTAATGAACCCTGACCTTAGGCCTTTTTTTCCCCCAAATCTCCCTCTTCTCCCACCCTCAGTGGAAGCTTTGCTTCTTTTCATCTTGTAGTCAAATATTAATCCTCCAACCTGTCCTCAAGGTTTTGATTAACACAGAAGATTGCCAAGTAAGCAACTTTTTGTTTGTTTTCAGCTAATTCATTTTTTATTATTTACTTGCTGTAGTAAATCTTACTTTTATTGTCCAACCACTGAACAGAGAAAAATGGATTGATTTGAGTAACTAAATAATTCAGACTGCAATGTGTGGTGGAGGGTGGAGGAGAGAGGAAGGATTAGGGGCAGTCTGAGAAAGCTTGATGCAACATTGACCTTCAGTTTTCATAGTCCGTCTCTGATCCCCTGCCCAGATTAAGATTTTGATTAGATGGCGAGGGGGTTGATGGAGGTGGCGTTGTATTGCTGCGGTAGTGATTTAAAGCAACAACAGTTTAGAAAATGATTATTTCAAATGTCTTCCTTCACCAAAAAACAATAGAGATTCACCAAATGAGATCTGTTGCTTGTTGCTTTTTATTATGTGAACTAATTCACTGGGCACAATTATTACAATTCTAAGGTGTATTTATTCATCTTTTATTCCTAAAGGCACAAACCAATCATCTCCACTGGCATAGATGGGAAGGTTTTCAAGAAAGCAGCCAACAAAACACAGCCAAAGATATCTATATGTGAAATTGAACAAATCACAGCAAAAAGCAGCCTAACTTGTTTGTTAAAGACATCATTTTGACGGTGGTAAAAAATGGAGAAAGAGTGGGAGAAGAAAGAAGAGATAAAGGAGAATGAAGGGGAAGTTTGTTTGCATCCTCTATCATCTGCCCATTCAGTCCTCTTTTCTTTCAGGTACACTATGCTTAGACCTCCTTAAACAAAACATAAACACACAAACTATAAAATAAAAAATGGACAGCTTTCACTACATGAAAATTTAAAACCTCTGTATTACAAAACATATCATATATTCTAGAATATATAATGAATTTTTACAAATCTATAAGAAAAACAATAGGAAAATGGGCAAAAGACTTGAACAGGCACTTCACAAAAGAGGAAATACAAACGCCCAATACACATACAAAAATATTAATATGTTTAATGTTAGTAGTTATTGAGATAATACGAATTAAAACAGCAAGGTACTATTTCTACTACTGACAAAATGCAAAGTCTGGCAATGCCAAACATTGTCAAGAAAATAGAGAAAAGAAAAATTTCACACACTGGTCATGGGAATATACTTTGGGACATTACATGGGAGAGCAATTTGGCAATATCTAGGGCATTCGAAGATGTACATTCTCTAATGCCCAGTAGTTACACTTTAGTCATCTATCTTAGAAAACTTTTTCACACACGAATAAGTAGCATATTTGAGGATGTTGCCACAGACTTGTAATAGGAAACAATCTACTCATCAAAAGAGAAATAAATAATATTATGGGCATACAGTATAAGACAGGCAGCAGGTAAAGTGAATGATCTAAATATGCATGCATAGACATGGATATATAAAGTTTAAAAACAACAATAATGCTGTATATTATCTGTGAGTATACGTATGTATTATATTTAACATTATATTGTATACATGTTAATATATATTAAAAATACGGGGGGGGGGAACAGGAGGAAGACTACGGGTGGGATGGCGGCTCAAATTCCAATTGTGGCCACCACTTCCACTCCCGGGATAGTCCAGAACAGCAAGAAGAGTCCGGCCAGTCCTTCCCACAACGGCAGTAGCGGCGGGGGCTATAGCGCCAGTAAGAAGAAAAAAACGTCCGCCTCTAGCTTTGCGCAGGGTATCGGCATAGATGCCATGAGTGAGAATAAAATGGTGCCCTCTGAGTTTAGTACCGGACTGTGGAAAAAGCTGCCAAACCTTTGCCATTTAAGGATCCCAACTTTGTGCACTCTGGCCACGGTGGTGCGGTAGCTGGCAAGAAGAACAGAACCTGGAAGAACCTGAAACAAATTCTCGCTTCCGAAAGGGCGTTGTCGTGGCAACTGAATGATCCTAACTACTTTAGTATTGATGCTCCTCCATCCCTTAAACCAGCCAAGAAGTATTCTGATGTTTCAGGTCTTCTTGCCAATTACACGGACCCTCAGAGCAAACTGCGGTTCAGCACCATCGAAGAGTTTTCCTACATTCGGAGGCTGCCGTCCGACGTCGTCACCGGCTACCTGGCCCTGAGGAAGGCCACAATCATTGTTCCCTGAGCCTGAGAAATGGAGATGAAGTGGAAAACTATTTCAAAGGCAGACTTTGGACTCGTGATTTTGTTTCATGGAAACAAACTCATTCTGCTGTCAATCTGAAAATGCCAGTGCTGTGCCTTGGAAAGAATGTTTGGCTTTACTTTGAGTTTTTTTTTTCTCCCCTATGTTTTCTCTCCGAGTGTGATATTTCCTGTTGAATTAAATTATACTTCAATTGTTGCTTCGAAAAATAAAATAAAATAAAAATACACTAACAATACAGGATACACGCTAGCTCTCAAGAGAGAGGGGAGAGCAATGTAATCAGGGAGAGGTGGGGTGCAAAGGGGGCTACAACCCTATGATACTATTTCTTACATAAAGGCAAGACATTAGCAATTATTAAATTTGGATCATGGTTCATGGGTGTGCACTAAACTGCTCTTTGTACTTTTCTATTTGAAATATTTCATAATATAGAAATAAATAAAATAAAATAATTTTATTGTATCCTACCCCTATCAAAATGTCCACTCTAATGGACTTCTCGTATAAGCAAATTCCTACTAACGTATTTATAAATTCAGCAAATTTTCATTGAGTGCCACTATATACCAGTCAATTTCATTTTAAAACAAATGATGCCTGAATCCAGATGAATAAATCTCTAATACTGGTGTTTCAGGTACCAGGACAGACCAGTAGTTAAGATTCAGGAAATAGCAGGAGAAGCCTTCCTGGTATCTCTCAATTACTAACGAAAATCTGGGCAGAAGAGGGAAAGGAGAGAAACGAAAGGAAAAAAATCAAGGTGGGGAACGTGGGCAATGAAAGAAAATAATGAATGCCTGGGAGCATCTAGCACTTTACAAAGTTGTTATTAGAACCATTTTCTCCACATGAGTGGCCCCCCTTCCTGCATTGTATAGATACACCACAACGTTTCCATAGTTTGGCAGTTATAGACTAGGTGTTACAACCTATGCCTTAGGGTAGCCTGTAGTACTGCCTATATCATCCTCAAAGCAAGATTTAGAACTATAACACATCAAAAGAAAAATACTCTATAAAGCAGTAGTGGACAATGTAGATTGTACTGAAGATGTTATGGTGGGGAAGAGGAAAAGGTTTACATCAAAGAGCAAACAACTAATCAAAATCCTCAATAGGCATTTTTCCCTCAAAGTTCCTCTTCAACAATCAGCTGCCAGTTTGCTGATTTCTTCTTTCTTATTCCTCTCCTCATTCAACTTTCTTCCCCTTTCTTATCCAGATCAATTTAGCTCTATTCCACCTCTCAATACCAGGAAGCAGCTAAATTGATAAGCTTCCAGCTGTCTTATGAAAACAAAACTGGGTCTCTCCCTAGACTAGAAAGATGTTAGCAAGCATTATCCTAAAGAAAGTATAATGAAGTAATCAAAGATATTTAAACACCCTGATAAAATTCACAGATTGACTAGAAATCAATTGTATCGGTCAGCTATTGCTGGTATAAATAAATAAATCACCTCAAACTCAGTGTTCTAAAGCAGCAGTCCCCAACCTTTTTGGCACCAGGGACCGATTTCATGGAAGACAATTTTTCCACAGACCCGGGTGGTGTGGAGATGGTTTAGGGATGATTGAAGTGCATTACATTTATTGTGCACTTTATTTCTATTATAATTACATTGTAATATACAATGAAATAATTATACAACTCACCATAATACAGAATCAGTGGGAGCCCTGAGCTTGTTTTCCTGGAACTAGATGGTCCCATCTGGGAGTGTGGGAGACAGTGACACACAAAGTGTGTTGCTTATGTCCAGTCTACTCCATAATCTCGTTTTAGTTGCTATCACTGCAGAAAACCCTGCTTCACTAAGATAAGATGTTAGAAATGGAAGCAGGCTTTTTTCAGTGCTTTTGTGGCAATCTCCGGATAGTCCTCTTTGACTTTAATCCAGCATGTATGGAGATCTGAAGTTGTCTCAAACATGCTTTTAAGGCCACCATCATTTGTGATCTCAAGCAGTTGATCCTCTTCTAGTACAGACAAAGACCATTCACCTGGCTTATTCACAAATGGGTCACAGATGCATTCCTTCCCAGTTTGGGGGTCTTTTGTGGTCGAGAAGTAATGCTCACACTCTTTTGAAAGCTGAGATAGGTGATCATGCACCAGCTGGGAGAAAGAAGGCCCTGGCTCAGTCTCTTTCAAAATCTCTGCTAATGTTTGAAATATCTCAAAAATCTCAATGTTGACTCATCACCCCATAATTCCAGTTTGGCTTTGAATGCAGCCACTTTATCTCCTGACTTGAACACAGTTGTTCTCCCCTGAAGTTCCCCTGAAGATTGAGTTCATTAAGCAGGTTGAATATGTCACACAAGTAAGCAAGTTTTGCAACCCATACTGTGTCACTGAAATGTGATGCCAGTGGTGATTTTTTCTAAAAGAAATCTCTGGAGTGGCTCTCATAACTCAAAAACTCTGGCCAGTGATCTACCTTTAGATAGCCATCTCACTTCTGTGTATAAGAGAAGACCTGTGTGTTCTGTGTCCATCTCCTCACAGAGCTGCATGAACAGACGTGAGTTAAGGGCATGTACTTTAATGTGGTTAATAATGTTAATCACATCTTGCAAAACATTGTTTAGTTCAGGTGACATTTTTGGCTAGCCAGCATTTCTCTATTGATGACACAGTGCGTAGACTCACATTGAGAAGCGACCTCCTTGACCAGAGTAGTGAAACCAGAAAGCCGTCCAGTCATGGCAGCCACTCCCGTCCATGCACATACCGACACAAAATGACCAGTTCAGTTTTCCTAATATGTAATCATTCAAAGACTTGAATAGTTCTGCAGCTGTGGTGTTGGTTGGCAAAATAAGTGCACATAACATATCCTCATGCAATCCTCCTGAAAAATATATGGCACAAAAACAAGCATTGTTGCCTTGTTGTCAACATCAGTAGACTTGTCAACCTGGATTGCAATGCATACCACGGAGACTCAATAATCCTCTCTAACAATTGTGCCTCAATATCCTCTGCTATTTCATCAATTTGTCTAGTTATGATGCTAGCCAAAAGAGGAACATGTGCCACCTTTTGAACTGCAGTCTCTCCTAAAAGGTCATGGCAAACGCCCTTAGCAACAGGCAAGATCAACTTTTTACCAATAGTGAAGGGCTTCTTAGCTTTAGCAATGCGGTTAGCCAGTAAGAATGATGCTCTCAGTGAAGACACATTTGATGAAGTGGTGGCCTTCAATAATTGCTTCTACGCTTCGTGTTCATGTTTTTTTCTTTTGAAAAACTCTAAAGGCTTGTCTTTTAATGTAAGGTGCTTGGTCTCCATGTGACAAAGAACTTTTGATGGTTCCATGGTTTCATTGGATAGCCAGTCACCACATATTATACAAAGTGGGCTTAGAGAATGTGAATCACCTGTTCAATGAACCTGTAATTTAAGTAGGACTCTTAGTTTTTTCTTTTAACTGCAGCTTTCATTTTGTTGGCAGTCTTAAGGTCTTCTGCTGTCTCATCATTGGGTCTTTCCCCCTTTTCAAAGAAGCTCTCCAGCGACGTTTGTTTTTTACTTATTTTTGCTAGGGCTAGCTTGTGGGCTTACCAAAACTGTGACTGAGACAAGTGTGCAGTGCAGGAAAGAGGTGCAGACTGAAGTGGTAAATAAAGTAATGGGAGGGCCATGCACAGACTAAAATAAGTGTCAGATTCTGACTTAAAGCCTGCCACCAGATGCAGCTGTACAATTGAAGTACATCAACTCACTTGCCACTATAAAGCCTGCCACCAGATGCAGCTTAATTGTCACTTACGACTTACTGATAGGGTTTTGATATGAGTCTACAAGCAATTGATTTATTATGATCTCTGTGCAGTCAAACTTCTCTGCTAATGATAATCTGTATTTGCAGCTGCTCCCCAGTGCTAGCATCACTGCCTCAGCTCCACCTCAGATCATCAGGCATTACATTCTCGTAAGGAGTGCACAATCTAGATCCCTCATATGCACAGTTTACAGTAGGGTTCATGCTCCTATCATAATCTACTGCCGCCACTGATCTGACAGGAGGCAGAGTTCAGGTGGTGATACAAGTGATGGGGAGTGGCTATAAATACAGATGAAGCTTCACTCACTCTCCTGCTGCTCACCTCCTGCTGTGTGGTCCACTTCCTAACAAACAAGCCGTGGACTGGTACTGGTCCATGGCCTGGGCGTTGGGAACCACAGCTGTAAAGAACATCATTTATTGTCTTTCATGAATCTGCAGATTGCCAGGGAGATGGTTGATCTACACTGGGTTTGGCCTGACTGGCAGTTCTACTTCAGGCTGCAGGTCCAGCTTAGCCTGCTCCTCACTAAAGGACAGGCTTGAGTCTACATACACATATTTATTCTGGGACCCAGGCCAGGGTGCAGCTTTTGTTATGGTGATGGCAGAGGCACAAGAGGTCAAGCTCAACCAAACAAGCACATTTCATGTCTCTGCTTACATCACATCTGTTAGCATCCCATTGGCCAAGGCAAGCCACATGGTTGAGTTCAAAGTCAAGAGGTGGAAAGGTATACTCATCCCATGTTATTGGGAGGAGGACAATGTTTTTGAACAATAGCATAATCTACCACATCAAAGTGTTTGTTAACTTGTGCTAGAGACCTATCTTTTGTCTGTTACATTCCTGGCAAATGTTTCCACTAAATCTCCCCACTAAACTTCTAGGGATCCTAAAAGGCTCTTTTAGGGGATACTGAATCACATCTTTCATGTAATGAAGGAAATATGCAGACAAATTGTGTCGTATTCACGGGTTAGGAATCCCACAAATTAACCAGTGAATCCTCTAACTAACCAATAGTTATAAAGAATCCAAGAAGTCAAGGAAAGTGAGGAGAGGTAGTTGAGAACCTACTATGGGTAAGGCGTTGTGCCGAGGGCACATGGTGAGTAAAACAGCTGAGATATTTACAACTGTGCAGAATCTGAAGGAAAGACACCTCGTGCTGCAACAGAGAATAATGGTGTGGGAGGGCAGAGAACAACTCAGAGTGGTCAGGGGAAGTCTCAGTGAAGAGGTAGCCTTTAGTCTGAGATCTGAAGGGTGAGAAGGATCTAGGCACATGAAGAACTAGCAAAATCACACAACCAGGAGACATAGATCTGAGTTTATTGTCTATAACATTGATGAGGAAAGTTAAAGACCCAAAAGGCATTATATGATGGATGTTACTGTAACTGCTTTAAAGAAAGATATCATGAGAAAGAATTCAGAGCCCTAAAATGTTACTCACATAGATTGGGGACCTCTCTGAAGGAAAAAGACTATGCTGTGTGTTTCCAAGAATTAATTGATCAAGGAACCCCTTGTCATTGGTCATACTCCAGAGATAGTATTTCAAGGAGTACACTTTGACACTTGGAGAAGTGGTGCACTGGGGGCTCTCTAAAGTCCATTCAGCTCTGAAAGATTCTGTGATGAGCACAAGTGCCAGAGAGGGAGACTTTGTCGGTACCAGATTTTCTATTAAAGGATATGATCCATGTATGTAATCATACCTCAATTAATGAAAAAAGAATTAAAATAAGATACAATCCTAGTCCACTCTACACTAACAGCTACTCTTTAGTGAATACTGTTATAGCAAAATTGTACAGTACAGTACATATGTGGAATATAGGCTATAATTAAAAATGCAAATGATTATCAACTAAATAATGAAGACAAGAACACTCTTCTGTTAAAGCATGGGAGGGATGATGTACAAAAATAAAAAGAATTAAGACAAACCTATGCTGAAAACCATAAGAATGGCATACTCTCTTATTTAAAATACTTCCTTGTTCATATATTCTGAAATCATGCCAGAAGTTTAAGAAACAATCATGATTAAGTGTGCTTAAGTGAGAAGCATGGGATTAGTTAGCCCTTTGTCCTGTTCAGGAGACCATCACCACATCAATCATTTTGGGATTATTTATTATCTTTCCTCATTTTACACCATTTGGCCAGAAAAATTGTTAACAATTTCTTTAAGCCACTTATAATTTACCATGTCAATGAGTGTGTCAGCTTTGTCATTTTGCAGGTTATTTCCCAGGTAATAGATATACATTCATTCTGCCTTTCTATGCTGCTGCCATTCTTAACAAATAAAGCCAGGGTATTGGAGCAGTGCATGTGCATCCAGATGACTGAGAACATTCATTTGTTTCCCCAGACTGTGTGACCTTGAGCAAGTCCTTGACTGGACCTCAATTTCCTTATCTGTCATATAAGTGGTCGGGACGAGATTTTTGTTAAAGTTCCTTCTAGCTCTAAAATTCTCTGATTCTATTTTGTATTCTAATTCAAATTACTAGAAACTTATACGCTGTACTTTAAAATCCCCTCCCTGCTTACACACATTCTATTTTTTAAATATATCTTTCAACTTCTTAAACTATCAAATTTTAGATACATAAAAAGAGAAGTAATTAAACACCCTAGAGTATTCAGACTAACAATCCTTTTATTAATTAATGTAATTTCAGGTAGAGATTAAAAAATGAAATAAACAAAACCTGGGGTGATGACAACTTAATAGCTTATAATTTTAAATAGACAGATATGAATATGAGCTTTTCTGCCCTCTCAGGTACACTTCAATTTTCCCAATATATTTGTCTCTCATTAATAATATTTTAATCAATCGCTGGTACTTATCAAGCATCCAGTGTGCCCATTCTTGTACTAGTTGCTACAGCGGATTAAAATAGACTTCACTGACTTCAAAAATCTTCAGTTGGGGCTAGGGAAACAAAACTTACCCCCAAGAAACAATTAGGGGCAAATATCAGACGATATACAGTGAGGTGCTAAACTGTGTAGTATAAGCCAGCAGTTTTCAACCTTGTTCCTCTCTACAGCACATATAATGAATAATGTTTCCTACCCTTGACATAAAGTAGGTGCTCAATAAATATTTATTGAATTAATGTATAAATGAATCTTCACATGCTTAAGATAATAATACAAGAATATCCAAGATTCTAATAATTCCAGCCCTTCTCTTCCACCTAAGAATTCAAATCTGTCTGAACACAGGTAATTAAAAGGGATGTCTATTATAGGGCTAATAAACTTGAATATACATATATATATTCAATATCCACTTGAATATAATCCACTTAAATATATATTATTATTTGTACCAAATTAAAACACATTTTGTAACTGATATCGCAACACCACGGTTGAGAATGCTTTTCAAAGACTGCAGGTGCCGTCGGAGCTCAAAGAAAACAGGGATTACTATGGGCTGAAGTAGTACCCGGGGCCTTCATGGATGCAAAGGAAGATTTAGAAAATAGGTAGGAAAACTACATGTAAGCCATGAGGAGTGGGGATAGGAGAATAAACACAGAATGGGCAGGAAGCAGTGAGGACACAGACTCGAAGCAGCAGATCTTTGCTGGGGAGCAAAAGGAGGCACGTTTCGGTAGGTAAGGTAGAATCAGTATATGGCAGGCTATAAAAACCAGTCTGAAGCATTCAGAGTTGATCCAAATGGCAACAGAGAGCTATTGTAGACACTCAAGCAAAGTCCAGTAGAAAAGGGGTTTGTGAAATCTGTGTGTGTGCATGAGTGAATGTAAAAGAGACAGGGTGAAAAAAGATGAGGAGGGCAAGATTTATCTTTTTTATAGACCTTTTCTAAGGGGGTGCCAACTGAAGCCTGGCATTTTAATACCATTTTATGAGGCTTCATACATTTTAATTAATGTTAAACTCATTTATACCCTGAGGGCTTATACACAAATGGCACAATCAAATAAAAAAAGGAAGACACATGTGCACGAGTTTGCATGTGTCTATACGTGTTTATAGACACATCCTTCAACTACATTTGACTGTGCTTCTGTTAGGAGTGCCAGATTCCACCCACATCTCAGTCTTCCTGGCTTCAATCAGTAAGGCAGAATTAATGACACAACAATTGGAGGGATTTATTGTGCATTATGTGATCTAAAACAACTTGAATAGTATGAAAAAGTGAGGCTCTAACAAGAAAAGGGAGATTAGTCATGTAGCCACTTTGCTGGCCCCCCCTGTTGTGCTTTCGACTGTGGGTTGCATTTATTTTTCTCATCCTAAAATCAAGTTTCTTAAAAGCTTGCTATACATTTTAATGCAATTGCTTTCATTTCCCCTTTGGGAAGGAAGAAAACAGGACTTTCCTTACATGGTAAAAGAGAAAATGCTGCTGAGCTGGAAATGTGTATGTGTATGTCGGGGGCAGGAGGTGATGGGATCAGGACATAATAAGAGAATGAAATGGTTGGCTTTTTTTTTAATTTCCAAAATCTTTTTCTTGTCTGAATGTTCTTTTTTAAATTGTAGAATATTATGGGGGCACAAATGTTTAGGTTACGAGAAAAAAATGCTCAACATCTCTAATCATCAGGGAAATGCAAATCAAAACCACAGTGAGATATTACTTAACTCCAGTGAGAATGGTTGGCTTTTTAAACCTCATAAGCCCAACCCTAACTACAGATAGATGTCCCCAGATTCTGCAGTGGCAGATGGCAGAGGCACTTGCCCATAAGTGCGGGAGAGAAATTAGAAGCATACAATAAATAAGCGTTTGAATTTATAAAGCATTTTATGCTTTATATCTTTTATCACATTTGATCCTCATCCTACCCATGCATGGTAGAAAGGGCAGGGATCGTTTTCTTCTTTATTCGAGAAAGGAAAAAACCGAAATGAAAGTTTGAGTGACTTGCCTAAGATCTCACAGATAAGCCATACACTTCTAAAACAGCTCTATTGAGGTGTAATTTGCTACCATAAAATTTGCCATTTTGGAGTGTATACTTAGGTGTTTTTTAGTATATTCACAAGGTTATACAAGTGTCACTGCTATCTAATTCCAGAATATTTTCATCACTCCCTCCAAAAAAAATCTGATATCCATTAGCAGTCACTCCTCACCTCTTTGCTCCTCCCAGACTCTGGAAACCATTAACTTCTTTCATTTCTATAGATTTGCATGTCCTGGACATTTCATATAAATGGAATCATACACTATGTGCCCTTTGCATTTGGCTCCTTTCACTTAGCATAATGCTTTTAAGATTCATATATGCTGTAATATGCATCATGTTTTTCTATGCCCAAATAATATTTCACTGTATATATACAGCACATTTTTTATCCATTCATTAGTTGATGGACATTTGGATTGTTTCCAGATTTGTGGCTATTATAACTAGTGCTGTTATGCACATTTATATATACATTTTTGTGTAGACCTGGGTTTTCGTTTCTCTTGGACATATACCCGGAAGTACAATTTCTGGGTCATATGGTAATTCTATGTTTAACTTTTTGAGGAATGGCCAAACTGTTTTCCAAAGTGGCTGCATCACTTTACATTTCCACCATGGAATGATTAAGAATTCCAATTCCTCCACAACCTTGCCAACACTTGTTACTATTTGCCTCTTTTATTTTATAGCCATCCCAGTGCACATGGAGTGGTTTCTCATTGTGGTCTTGAATTGCAATATCTAATGATGTTGAGCATCTTTTCATGTGCTTATTGGCCATTTGTATAAATTCTTTGGAGAAATGTCTATTCAAATTCTTTGCCAATTTTTTAATTGGATTACTCATCTTTTTATTATTAAGTTGTAGAAGTCCTTTATATATTCTACATATAAGTCCCTTATCGGACATGTGATTTGCAAATGTCTTCTCCCATTCTGCAGGTTGTCTTTTTGCTTTCTTGATGAGTCTCTTGAAGCACAAAAGTTCTTTTAACTTCAATGAAGTTCAGTTTATCTGTTTTTTTCTTTGGTTGCTTGTGCTTTTGCTCTACTATCTAAGAAATCGTTGCCTAATCCAAGGTTATGAAGATTTACTCATGTTTTCTCATAAGAGTTTTACAGTTTTAGGAATTGAATTTAGGCATTTAATCTGTTTTGAGTTAATATTTATATATGGTATTTTGTAGGGGAACAACTTCATTCTTTTTTTAAATTTTTTTTTATTTCAGCATATTACAGGAATACAAATGTTTAGGTTACGTATATTGCCCTTGCCCTACCCGAGTCAGAGCTTTAAGCATGTCCATCCCCCAGATGCTGCACACCACACCCATTAGGTGTGTATGTACCCATCCTCTCCTCCCGCCTCCCATCTGTCCGACACCCGATGAATGTTTTTACTATATGTGCACTTAAATGTTGGTCAGTTAACACCAATTTGATGGTGAGTACATGTGGTGTTTGTTTTTCCATTCTTGGGATACTTCACTTAGTAGAGTATGTTCCAGCTCTATCCAGGAGAATACAAGACGTGTCACCATTGTTTCTTAAAGCTGAATAGTACTCCATGGTATACAATACCACATTTTATTAATTCGCTCATGTATTGATGGGCACTAGGGTTGTTTCCACATCTTTGCAATTGTGAATTGTCCTGCTATAAACATTCGAGTGCAGATGTCTTTTTTATAGAATGTCTTCTGTTCTTTTCGGTAGATGTCCAGTAATGGGATTGCTGGATCAAATGGTAGTTCTACTTGTATCTCTTTGAGGTATCTCCATATTACTTTCCACAGAGGTTCTACTGGTTTGCAGTCCCACCAGCAGTGTATGAGTGTTCCTATCTCTCCACATCCATGCCAACATTCATTGTTTTGGGACTTTTTGATAAAGGCCATTCTCACTGGAGATAAGTGATATCACATTGTGGTTTTGATTTGCATTTCCCTGATGGTTAGAGATGTTGAGCATTTTTTCATATATTTGTTAGCCATTATTCTGTCTTCTTTTGAAAAGTTTCTGTTCATGTCCTTTGCCCACTTTTTGATAGGGTTGTTTGAATTTTTTCTTGCTGACTTTCCTGAGTTCTATATAGATTCTAGTTATCAGCCCTTTGTAGGATGTGTAACATGCTAATATTTTGTCCCATTCTGTAGGTTGTCTGTTTGCTCTGGTGATAGTTTCCTTGGCTGTGCAGAAACAACTTCATTCTTTTACATGAGGATATCCAGTTGTGTCAACACCACTTGTTGAAAAGAATATTCTTTTCCCCATTAAATTATTTTGGCAACCTTATTGAAAACCGATTGACCATAAACCTGTTGGTTTATTTCTGGATTCTCAATTCTATTCTACTAATCTATCTGTCTATCTTTTGTCAGTATCATACTGTCTTGATTACTGTAGACTTGAGGTTAGTTTTCATGTCAGAAAATGTGAATTTTTCAACTGTTCTTCTTTTTCAAAATTGTTTTTGCTACTGTAAGTCTTTTACATTTTCATATGAATTTTATGATTAGTTTGTCAATTACTGCAAAGAAGCTAGCTGAGATTTTTTTAAGGATCATATATTATATCTATTGATCACTTTGAGGAGTATGGCCATCTTAAAAATATTAAGTCCTCTGATCCATGAACATGAGATGTTTTTTCATTTACTTGGGTTTTCTTTCATTTCTTTCAATGATGCTTTGTAGTTTTCAGTGTACAAATTTTTTACTTCTTTGGTTAAATTTATTTCTAAGTATTTTATTCTCTTTCATGCTATTATAAATGGAACAGTTTTCTTAATTCCATTTTTGTATTGTTCACTGTTGGTGCTTAGAAATATAATTAATTTTTGTATATTGATCTTGTATCCTGCAATCTTGCTGAAGTTATTTAAATGTTCTGATGGTTTGTGTGTGTGTGTGTGTGCGTGTATGTTGATTCCTCAGGATTTTCTATACACAAGATTATATCATCTGCAAATGGAGATATTTTTACTCCTTCCTTTCCAATCTGGATGCCATTTATTTCTTTTTCTTGCCTAATTGCCCTGGCGAGAGCCACCAGTACAGTGTTGAATAGAAGTTGTGAAAGTGGACAACATTGTCTTATTCCTGATCTTAGTGGTAAAGCATCCTGGCTTTCACCATTAAGCATAATGTTAAATGTTAGTTGTGGATTTTTCATAGATGGCCTTTATCAGGTCGAGAAAGTTCCCTTCTACTTCTAAGTCTGGCGGAAAGTATATTGAAACCACAGCAGAGATCAGGTCTCTTGACTCTGAGTTGAATGCGCTTTCTGCTAATACACACTGACCTCTCACTTTTTCCTATTCCTATCTTCTGCTTTGTTTAAACACAGATTGAGATACAAATTTTCAGGATTTTAATCGAATACAGCAAACTATGAACCAAGGTCTAGATAGATAGATAAACAGACATACACACAATCAAATAAGCAAAGATAAAATAAACTTGATTCCAATAAGCTTTTTCTTTCTGAAAGAGAACAATTTTAGAAACTCTGCCTACACTTTTTTTTGTCACAGCTTAGGTGGACAATACTAAATAGAAACTACACCACGTCTTTTGCCAGGTAGGGAAGCAGAGTAAACTGACACTAAGCAGACATAGTCCTCAAGATTTTGACCCAGCATACAGACTAACTTCAGATTCTGGGTTCAGAGAGCACACCTGTAAGACAGACAGTAAAGCTTCCAAAGGATAATGGTCCTAGACATTCAATGGAAACATCTCTTAAGCCAGAATTCAAGTTCTGATTCTTATCCTAGAAAAAGTGAGAACTAGACTAGTATTGGACAGTGTAACCAGAACTTTGGGAATGAGGACTGACCTAATTCTAAGCTTCACAAAACTTTTTAGAGGTGTTCAGGAGGTGTCAGGTATTAATAAATAATAATAATAAATAAATGTTAATAAATACCTTGACTCTGACAGAATTTTCTCAGGACTGTGGCAGTCCTGATAAAACCATAGGTCAAACAAGGGAGACGTGGGAGAGCCAGAGACAAGTGTCCAATAATCTTTACCTATTTCAAAGAACATGTCATTGAGAAAATAGTATCTGTTGGCTCCATGACTTTAAATAAATGTTTCCAGTTATCCAAATATTCCTCTTTACATCATTATGTAAATTTCCTTTCTGCTCCTTGATTATCTCCCACTCCCAATTCACAACCTGAATACTGTACCCTCTACTCTGCTACCCACCTCACATTCACATACCCAACAGAGGTCAGATTGGGAGGAAAAGAGTTTGAGCCTTGCTGCCAAGCCAAGCACTATTCAGTAAGGTAAGGTATTGCAGCAACAGAGAGCCAAGGGGCCTTCTGTGTTGCTGTTGATCATTTGGCTCCACCTTAATGGAACTCTTACTACTTAAATGTTTGTGTGCTGTATTGACAAGGGTAGTCACATTCTTTTCAGAAGTTTGAGAAAGACCTACGGGGTTAAAGAATCAATGTATAATAATATTTTTAAATGATTAATATTGTCAGCAGATCCAGAATAGACCCAGGACCTACTCCAACAGAGACTAGTATGAATCTCCATGTCCAAACACACTCTACAAAAGTGCAAACTAAATGACTGAAGGAAAGCATCTTCTGACATGCAAAGGACTTGAAGAAATCCTCCAAAGGTCATTTCATCGCCTAGGAAGCATTGGAAAAACAAATGTGGAAAATGCGGTGTAAGAAAATCAAATACCTATGGCATGAGTTTCATGTAATGAAATGGATTTTTTAATATGTTAGAAGTAAGCTGAAATGAAAACCAAATTCTACTCTCTTCACTTAACTCTCCAAGACATTTTCTCTTCATTTTGGATGGAACATCTATGGACATTTGATTCTAACACTTTTGTTCTAAAGTTTTGTTGTCCTTTTTGGTCTTTTTCTCAAGTATTTATGATCTGACAAAAAACGCTTAATGTGCTAATATAGCTCTACACTTAAAACAACCCAGCATTGAATCCTTCGGTAAACCAGATCATCATTTTATCATGGGAATAATCTTTCCCTAATTTATATGTTCCTTCAGGTTAGATTACTACAGTATATAGTTTCTTAAAGGAGTACCTATATGAGTGAGTGTAATAACTAAAGCAATAGCATGAGGGTTCTAAAAGCAAAGAGTCTCTATTTGAGGCCCTCTACCCAAACATAGAAGTAGAAATTCATGCACCAGACTTTTCCTTCCCCATCCCACCATCAAGATCTTGCTGATCCTATGTCCCTGTAACTCAGGCTCCAACTCTCTGGTGCAGTAAATAGGAAACAATGGATATGTTAATCAGATTAAACTAACCCTTAGTGATATATTGGTATATTATAATATACCATGTTTTCACCCAGTTTAAATGCATATTTCCTAGGGTCTTAGGGTGAGATACTAATAATGGCAATTTTAGATGGGTTGATGAGGGAGAGCCCTTCAGATTGAGGAGGTCTTTTGATGCCCTTCACATTATCTGTCAATTCTACCTAATGTGTAAAGCAAATCCTGCTCACAGACTGCAGTGTCCCCCCAAATTTAGTCATCCATGCCCACCTCCACAATTCTTTCCAAATACATGAATTGCCAGTACTATGAGTTTCCACATTCAGGTTGAGTATTCCTTATCCAAAATGCTTGAGACCAGAAGGGTTTCAGATTTGGGATTTTTGGGGGGGTCTTGGAATATTTACACATACATAATGAGATACCTTGGCAATGGAACCCAAGTCTAAACATGAAATTCATGTATGCTTCATGCATTCTTTATATACAGAGCCTGATAAGTTTATACAATATTTGTAATGATTTTGTATATGAAACCAAGTTTGTGTACACAAGGTCAGGTGTGGAATTTTCCACTTGTGGCATCATGTCAGCACTCAAAAAATTTCAGATTTTTGAGAATTTCAGATTTCAGATTTTTGGATTACAGATGCTCAACCTGTATCATATATCAGCAGTACTATTATTTATTCAACATTTTCTTCAAGTTAGCTTTTATTTAAATATCTACTTTAGCTTAATTCTATGCCATAATATCTATAAAATCATGGCATTGGTGCTAGCTATATATTTATAATATACATTAAAATAAATCCATAAACATAGAAATAAAAATGATCATCTGTGTATTGCCTAAAAGAATTAATGTACTTCTAGTGGCACATATATTACACTTTGGGAAACACTAGTCCTGCCCCATCATTTTGAAGATCATGAGATTCATCAAAGATAAGAAATATGCAAATATCAAAAAATGTATACAGTTCAAAAAGATCTTAAGGATAATTTCTCCATGCCCAGCATTAGCAATAGTGACACTGCATAACCAGGTCCTGATATTCTATGGCAATGTTGGCAATGATTGACTAGGCTTCTCTGAAGGCTCTAAAGCCCCCAAACTCTGAGGGTTGGTTAAGTGCACCCAGGGTCAACTCCAAACATCAACTCATATAATAAAGTTTACAATAAAAGTCAAGGTTTTGATGAATGTCACACTTGGAAGCCAATTAAGTGAGCTGAAAGGAAGACACAATTTCCCATTGTCTAATTGACTTGCAGCACCTTCAAGGTAATAAATTTGTCACATTGAATTATTAATGAGAAACGAATATTTGACTTGCTGCCTTGAATAGAAAATAATTCATTAGCAGGTAACATTGTTCCTTCCAAATAGTGAGTCTGGCACTAGGGGAGTTTAGAGACAATATGACTGAAAATTGTATTTTTCTTCATGACTATATTTCCCATATCATATACTTATTTAAAACAAAATCTTATGATCATTTTAATGGGCAGGTACAGTACCTTTTATTTAGAGCTTAAGTTTGCATTAATTTTCATCATCATAGACTTTATAGGATTCCCCAATATTTTTAAATATGTGAACATATGCTTGTGATTAGGAAAAGGAGTTCCTCAGAACTGTATTATTATTTGGTCAATATTTTCTTTAAATCAAATCACTTGTTTACTTTTTACACCTCCTAAGACATAATACTCATTAAATTATAAGTTGATATATGGGTTGCAATGCTCTTCAACTGTGTATCAAACTAAATACATGAATCTTAAAAATATACAATATCGGCTTTGTACGACATATAAATATTATCTATATACTTTGGGTAATACTGCACATACCACATTTTTTGATAAATAACATGTATTAAACAAAGTGGGTTTCTTGAGAAAATTAAGTAGGAATAAAGTATGTAATCTACAAAATCAAAATTTTCCTTTGGGGTAAGATCTGGAATCCTACTTAATTAGTTATTCTTTTATTAAGAAATCCACTACCACCACCCTATCCCACTAAACCCTATTTTCTACTCCTTTAAAGCTATGCCTATTTTTCCCTCTTAAAGCCTTCCCTTATTCCCTCAATCAGTTCTGAATGTGTTTTCCTCTGAAATCCCATAACATTGTATATTCATCTTAATTCCCTTATCATATTATGACATAAGCTGCAGTTATGTTTGTACCAGATCCATTCTTCTCATCAGACATTATATCCCCTGAAGTGCCTAGCATGGTACTTTAAACACAATAGGGGCTTAATGAATATTCATTGCATTTTAAGAGTATGGCACAAACCAGGATACTTTGCCAAGTCTAACTAACCTCATGAACCTTTGTTTATTGAGAATCTTTAATGGCCATTATCTGAGCACCAATTCTCAGTGTCTAGACATAGATAATGATGATGAAGGTATAAGAGATTTGGGTGAACTTATAGAGATTGTACATCTTGTGTTGGATGCTGAGAGTCTCATTTCAGCTTCTGTTATAAGTGGCATCGGGTGGCTTATTGCAATGCTCTTTCTATAAGCCTGCCTACTGGGACAACATATCTTGTTTGATGAGTTTAGCAAGTAGCAATTAGATTTTTTTTTACAGAGGCCACATTTCTTGATCACGTCTGTACTGTGTTCATTATGCTCACTCCCTTGACATCAATAAGTCAATTTTAAAGAGCATCTGATGCTTTACAGGGTATTATGGAAAGCCCTCTTTGAGTAATGCAGTTTTTTTTCATTGTCTCTGATCCATAGAAAATAGGATATTAAATTTTCTGAAGATTTGTTCCTCTTAGCCTCCCTCAACCTTGTCTCCTAAACTTAAGGTCCACATATCTGGAATAATCAGGCCCAGGTATGATCTAGCTACTTTAAAATATTCACAGTCAGGAAAGCTATTTCATGCCCCTTTTCCTCTCTAGGCTGGAGGATTCATATATAATAAGTACCATTTACTGTACAAGCAGACACATTGAACTCACTCTAGCAGACAGACGATGCCAAGATGACATTTATTCTTCTCCAACAAATGTGGAAGATGAGTTCTAGAATTGGTACATGCACACAAGTGTTCAAAAGACAACTTAGCCAAAATGTTCATATCCACTGCTCTTTTCCCCATTATAGGCACTAGTGGATTTTTTTTCCCACTGATTTATTTTTATATTTGTTAAAATATTGAGACCTATTATAATTAAAATGATAGATAGGACATGAACCATTATAACCAGAATAATGGAGCCAATACTTTGTAGTAAAGGAAGAGAGGATAGAGATATTTGCAGAAAAAATATAGATTAGCAATAAGTACAGCAGTTGTGCACAAAACAGTTCTGAGCTTCCTGACAGCCAAATGCAAGAGTATTTAATAGTATGGAGTGAACTATGCAACACTCATTATCTAATAACAAGGAGAATCAGATAAACTAGCTTTGTCCTAGCACTGAATTCTAAGAATTATTTGGTGAATCCTCTTATAGAAAAAAATGAACAGCATAAGTTATCAAATCTTTACTCAGCCAGCAGCCTTAAATTCAAAAACAATTTAAGATTCAGTCACTGACTTTGAGGAACAAATAGTAAATTTAGTGGGGTATAAATATGTGTGTGCATACATATGTGTGCATAATTATGTGTATGCATACATATATAGATATGATTCAGTGTGCTTGAAGGGAGTTCCTAAAGGAAGGCCTCCAAAGAAAAAATTTTCTTACTGCTTATTTTTGGCTAGAGGCATTCAGAGACATCAGGGATAGTAATCTAGAGCAGTGGCCTTCAAAGTGCAGTCCCCAATGAGCAACATCTGTGTCACCTAGGAACTTTGTCAGACATGAAAAATTTTGGAGCCCACTCCAGACTTATTCAACCAGAAACTCTGAGGCTAGGGCCTAGCAATCCGTATTTTAACAAGCCCTCTGGCGATTCTGACATACTCTAATGTTTGAGGACCACTGGCTTAGTAATACCCACCCCTAATCTTTATCTCCCACCCCTTCCTGGGATGTAGGTTTCGTCCTCTTTCTCCCCAGATTGGAACCCAGATTGCCTAGGTTTTCAGCCATGTTTGGCCTTTTAATCCCTACTCCTCCCCCAGAAGGCTTCCTAAAGCAGAGGACAAAAAGACACAGCGATATTCTAAAACAAATTTCCCAAAGCCAAGTCCATGCTTCGTACATATCAAGCCTTCAGAATTACCTGGGATAATAAATCCAATTTCAAAAGTAAATTGATATGTTTTGAAGATAAAAGTATAGCTGGGGATCAAACAGGGTATATCATTCTAGCAGTAGTATAACAAATTTTGGGAATTTCTTTAGCCTTTGAAATAACTGCCCAAAAAATTATTATATAAAAGAAGACCACAGAAATATAATAATACCTCATGTTCCATTCAACCAGAGATCATTTTTCCATAAACTTCATCTAACTGCAATAACAGGGAAAAAAGGAAAATGAACAAAAACAAAGCTAAATAAAATAACAAACAAAATAACAAGTTTCCAAGAACTAAAACTGGATGTCACAATGTCTATCCTCTAATATGATTTAATTTACTCATAGGGTAATTTCTTAAGCTGTTATTAGGTTATTAAGTATGAAATGTCACATTCCCTTAAGTATTAAGTTTGACAGTTAATATCAGTGACGTTTCACTTTGACACTTCTTGTTTTATTTTTATTGTAAAGGTACATCCTCATTCTTTCAAACACACATTTTAGCTTGTGATTATCTTTCAAATTTTTTAGAACAGTTTTTGTACAATCATAGATAAGTCAAAAATTCATATTATTTTCAAATATGAGTTCTGTCATAAAAGCTATACAACAAAGACAGCTCAAAATATCAACAAAGTATTTGGAAGGGATATAGCTAATGAACACACAGCATATCGATGGTTTAAAAAGTTGCATTCTGGTAATTTTGATCTTAAAAATGAGCCATATGGATGACCTGAGACCAAGGTGGATAATGATAAACTAAAAACTGTAGTGGAAGTTAATTCATCTCAACCTATGCAAAAATTAACAACAAGGTTTGATGTTACTATTGGAACAATATTAGGTCATTTAAAACAAATCAACAAGGTAAAGAAGCTGGATAGGTGGGTACTACATAAATTCATCAAACATCAAAAGAAAAATCATCTCGAAGCTTGCCTTTCTTTGCTGTCATGACATAAAGGCAAACCATTTCTACACCATATTGTTACATGTGATAAAAAATAGATTCTTTTTGACAATCAGAGTCATTTCGCACAATGACTGGATAAAGATAAAGTGCCGAAACATAGTCCGAAACCAAATATTCATCAAAAAAAGCTAATGGTGTATGTCTGGTGGTCCAGTACTGTTATTAATCCACTACAGCTTCATAAAACCTAGTCAATCAATTACAGGGGATATCTACTACAATCAGTTGGACAAAATGATGATGATGCTTGTGATCAAACAGCCAAGATTGGTCAATAGAGACAGGCCAATCCTCTTACAAGACAATGCTCAACCACATGTCACACAAACAACGCTGCTCAAACTACAGAGATTGGACTGAGAAACTCTGTTTCATCCACCATATTCACCAGACCATACACCAACTGACTACCACTTATTCCAGACTTTGGAAGACTTCTTACAAGAAAAATATGCAATTCTCAACAAGCTGTGGAAAATGCGTTTCATGATTTCATCACCACTAGCTCTCCTGACTTCTTTGCCGCTGGAATAAACAAGCTACCATTAAGATGACAAAACTGTGCCAGTAGTTTAGGTGCATACTTTGTTTAATTGTACTGATTCTTGTTTGAGATATAATAAACTAAACCTTTGATTTGAAATTGGACATTTCATATTTAATGACCTAATATTTAAATGCTATTTTTATTCTAGACATAATTTTAACAATTGTGATTTAGTGGTTTTTTTTCAGCCCACCGCTAAGAAAGGGCAGAGAAATTGTTTGGGGTTTACCCATTGACAGCAGCAAGAAATTGACACCTGGGGGACAGAGGAGACCAGGAAAGAGGTAATAAACTGCCCAGTGCCAGCATGAGGACATGTCATGTCTCCAGCCAAACATACAGTTCTTCCCCATACGAATTTAAATCAAATCACCAAAATCTGCCAATCAGCCTCACAGTCAAATTGCTGACTAACCAAATGACTTAAATTCCTTGCTTTTTTAAAACACCCTAACTACTTTTAGTTAATTTTTCCTTTTGTCTTCATAATAGCGTTTTGAAGAATGTTCAATTTATTTATGTCTCAGCTCTCTACTGCTACAGCTGGAGAATGAGAGGCAGAAAAAGAGATGGAGACTTAGGGCATAAGGAGACTGAATTCCTAGTGATATGCTATTGCATATAAATAAGTATTAAGAAGATTTTTTTGAGAATATTATCTTAATATGGTCACATTCATAAGAATTCTTCATATTCAAGTATAGTCAAGTATAGTTAAGAGTGAATTCAAGGATATACTTAAGAACATATTTTAAGTATATTCACTATATTCAAGAAGATGTTTAAGAATATATTCAAGAGTATATTCAACAACATATGCAAAGGTATATTCAAGGATATAGTCAAAATGTATTGAAGGTACTTAAAATGTATTCAAGAACATATTCTCCATAAATACATCTTTATTCAAAACTATTTCAACCACAGAAAATGGTGAACTAGCACCTCTTATATTATCCTGGATAGAGTTGCAGCCCATTCTTCAAAGTGAAGTATCACAAGAGTGGAAAAAAAAGCACCACATGTACTCGTCATCAAAGTGATACTAATTGATACTAATTTATGAACGCTTAGGTGCTCACACGGAAGTAATATTCATCAGGTGCGAGGTGGGTAGGATGGATAAACTCACAACCAATGGGTGTGGAGCACATTGTGTGGGGGATGGGCATGCTTGTAGTGCTGGCCTAGGCGAGGCAAAGGCATTATATGTAACCAAAATGTTTGTACCCCCATAACATTCTGAAATCTAAAAAAAATAAATAAATAAAAGAGTCAAAACTAAAATGTATATATATTTTCTTTTTCCACACATGTGCACAGAGGAAACCAAAACTCAGTGGAGATCACCGGGGGCGGGGGAGGAGGGAAGGGAAAAAACCTACCTAATGGATACTATGAACACTATTTGGGTGACAGCCACACCTGTAGACTGGACTCAAGCATTACAAAAGAGACCCCATGTCACCTAAAACATTTTTCTCCCCTTAATATTTGAGATAAAAAAAATTCTTCATAATTAATTTATTCTTGAATAAATTAAATGAATTACCAAATGACAATATTCTCCTTGTTCATACACTCTTCTTATTTATGACACATCATGTTCAAAAATGAAAGTGAAATCACATCATGCATAGTATTTGACTGCTTTCAATATTTGGCATAGTCCAACTCAGTCTTGACTCAATTTAAGAAAAAACATACCATGCTCGTGGGTCGGCAGAATCAACATTGTTAAAATGCCTATACTACCCAAAGTGATCTACAGATTCAATGCAATCCCTATTAAAATACCAACATCATTTTTCACAGATGTGGAAAAAAATAATTTTACACTTCATACGGAACCAGAGAAGACCCCAGATAGCAAAAGCAATCCTAGGCAAAAAGAACAAAATGAGAGGCATCAATTTACCAGACTTCAAACTATAGTACAAGGCTATAGTAACTAAAACATCTCAGTACTGGCACAAGAACAGGGACATAGACCAGTGGAACAGACCTGAGAACCCAGATATAAAACCATCCTCATATAGCCATCTCATCTTTGACAAAGCAGACAAAAACATACACTGGGGAAAAGAATCCTGATTCAATAAATGGTGCTGGGAAAACTGGATAGCCACATGTAGAAGACTGAAACAGGATCCACGCCTTTCCCCTCTCACAAAAATCAAGTCACGGTGAGTAACAGACTTAAACCTAAGGCATGAAACTATTAGAATTCTAGAAGAAAATGTTGGAAAAACTCTTCTAGACATTGGCCTAGGCAAAGAATTTATGAAGAAGGCTCCAAAGGCAATCACAGCAACAACCAAAATAAATAAATGGGACCTGATCAAATTAAAAAGCTTCTGCACAGCCAAAGAAACTATCACGAGAGCAAACAGACAACTTATAGAATGTGAGAAAATATTTGCATGCTACACATCCGATAAAGGGCTGATAACTAGAATCTATTTAGAACTCAGGAAAATCAGTAAGAAAAAATCAAACAACCCTATCAAAAAGTGGGCAAAGGACATGAACAGAAACTTTTCAAAAGAAGACAGAATAATGGCCAAGAAATATATGAAAAAATGCTCAACATCTCTAATCATCAGGGAAGTGCAACTCAAAACCACAATGAGATATCACTTATCTCCAGTGAGAATGGCCTTTGTCAAAAAGTCCCAAAACAATAAATGTTGGCGTGGATGCGGAGAGATAGGAACACTCATACACTGTTGGTGGGACTGCAAA